>JARYGA010012075.1:0-39071 GCA_030545235.1 Helianthus tuberosus
TGAAACTTTGAACTATGAAACTTTCACTCGAACAGTCAATCGATCGAACGACTTAGATTTATACTACAACGAAAACTTCAAAAGTTTGAAACATATCACAAAACCCACCTACTGAGGGAATGACCATTCGACCGAATGGTCATCCGTCCGGATGACCATCCAACCGGATGGGGGTCCATCTAATTAAAAAAGTTATCCAACCGGATGACCATACGTCCGGATGGCCATCCGACCAGGAGACCTGTCTGACACTTTGCACGATTCAAACTTCTGTCCAACGCTCATACTATTAAACTATATTCAGACTAACTCCAGCGCTCCCTTCAATCCAATAGTTGGTGTCGATACTTAGCACCCACTGTGAGTATACTTGATCCCTTTTTGTTTTAAACACTTTTGGGATGCAACATGTATTCTATAAACTTGACACTTGAAACTTATTTGAAACTTACTCTATCCACTGTAAACATGAAACTTGATACTTGGAAACTTGTTACTTGAGACTTTTATGCTATGTGAATGTTTAATCCTTGTGTGTAGTTCCGCCTTAACAATGGTATCGCTATAGGGGTAATGTACCTCCCCGTTAGCCTTTGGGGTATTGTTAGGAGAAGACATTTTTGCTTTCCTTGAGTCTTGGGAAAGCAGTTAACGCATTGGAAACTTGGGCTATCACTTGGACTGTGTTTAATAGCATGGTGAAACTTTTTATGAGTTAACATGCTGGATATGAGTTTTGGAACTTTTTAAATTATTATACTACGTACTCAAACTTGTATACTCGCCAGCATTTTGTTGATATATTTTAATACATGTTGCAGGTTGATAGTAGCCGAGGAAACAAGAAACTTGCTAGGAAGCTGCTTAGAAACTCATCTTAGTTAATTAAGAAGCTTTTGGACAATATCTGAGATGTTTTGTACTTGATATTTTGTGGTTGTGAAACTTTGATGCTTAGACAATGTTTGAAATAAATTAATCTATATTGAAACTATAGTGTTATGGAAAATCATGAGCAATCTGGACGCTTAGTGCCGCACTCCGATGTTTCCGCGATCGGTTGGGGTGTGACAGCAGCTTTAACTGCCTTGAGTCTTCCGCCATTAGTTTATCGGGGGGATGAATGTTGATGTTGCTTTGATATGAACTAAGAACCAGATCTCTCAACCCATTTTCTTTAAGCCATGAATTAAAAAAATGGAATGGAGGTGTCCCAAAGTGCACGTTCGAGCATAATAACAATATTGGTCTGTGATCCAATCTGTACCGAGGTAAACCAATAAGCTTCGCCGATGGCCACATCGATAAGAATGATTGACTGACCAAAAACCTGTCAATATAACTGCATTTATTTCCGTCATTTGTCATGTATGTGAAAGAGAAACCGGTCATCGAGTATTCCAACAACCCAGCTCAATTAATGAAATCATTAAAATCAGTAGCTGATTTAGGGCAGAACTGCGAGTTTCTCCTTTCACAGGGGATACAGACACAGTTGAAATCCCCAAGAAATATCCAGGAATCCGTGTATGAGTTCATTAGTGAGGATAACTCAGCCCATAACTGCTTCTTTAAGGCTTTGTCTTGTGGCGCGTAAACATTTACCACTATGAGATCCCCCACCACATCACAAAGTGTGCCCACAGTGGCCAGAAAATACCTATTATGAATCGAATCTTTTTTTCCGAAAGGTTTGAGGATCCCAAACGTTTAACAATCCACTAGACCTACCACTGGCATTAACAAAATCAAAATCGAGAGGGGTATTACCCTAGAACGAACTGACCTGAATGTTGGTTGAGTCCCCCATTTGTGTTTCCTGAATACACATGAAGCTGAGATTGTTACTTCTTTTCAAATTACGAATGTGTTCCGCTTTCTTTGTATCGCCTGCCCCACTTATGTTCGTAGATAGAAAATTCATTGCTGAACTTTTGTCTCTTGTGCTCCCATAATCTGCACCCTGATTTTATCAATGCAACCAGAAACGCGAAACCCAACATCTTCACCAACCGCCACTGTTAGATCAACTTCCTTATCAATAGCGTCAATTTCATCCTCGTTCGAAACACTTGTGTTTGCTTCGGATTCGCCGGTATCAATCGCTTTTGCTTTGTATCTCTGGCCATCACCATTTTTACCCGCCCATAAATTATCCTTCATGCGCATAGAAGGGAACTTCAATTTCCCCTTTCGATTTGCACCTTTCTTCGTCACAACTGGAGAGGTTTGCCTGATGTTGGTGGTGGGAGGTGAAGGAGGATTATTGAGGTCAAATTTATGCCTTTTTGATTTGCCACCTCCTCAATTAAATCTCTCAGATTAAATGGGTCTGGTGATGGTTTACTGCCAATCTCATTAACCATAGGCCCATTCGGGGGAGTGTCAATGACTACTTCAGTTTCCTCAAATAACCCAGAAAGGCCCATGTCGCTCCATTCATGTTTATTATTTTCGTTATTATTAATATTAGGCCCAATATGAGGTGGGGGTGCTGGAGTCACTAGAGGGCCCATATTATCATCACCAGCATCATTATTAGGAACAGGCGTGGTCCCCACATTAATGTTACCAGACTTTTGTGTAGAGTTCCTAGGAGTTCCATCATTAACCTTCTCCTGGGAATTGTATGCTCCTTTAGCATTTATTTTTTCTACACCTCCCAAAACAGACCTTTCCACATAACCGTTAGAAGATCCTGACTGTTCGTTTGCCATTGAGTTATCATCTTCCTCCCGTTGATCGGACAATGCCGGAAAAAATGGTGAAATATCACCGATATCCTCTGTAATTAAAATTTTGAGTTGGTGTCCTTTCCATACGATTTTAATCTTGCTATTTATTCTTCCAACTTCATTGGTAAGGATCCCCACCGTGTTTGCCGTAAGATTAAGATCATTATCACACGCTTTAGAAGGCAAAACTACTTTCCCGAACATTTCTCCTATTTGATCAAAAAACACAGGTCCCCATAATTGTAAAGGAACTCCCCTGATGTAGATTTTGGCAATTCTCTGGAATGGTAGGTGTCGTCCATCCCAGACGTGTAGGTCAGAAAACCATGTACTCCAGCCATCACTTTTTCCTTCCATGAAATGTGTCGCCTCCACTAGATCGGTAAAGGTTAGTAGCAATCTTAGACCACCAATATATCTGATTATAAAACCCGTTAGGCCATCATTTTCCAATACTTTGTGGTGATCTTTAAAATCATAGGGGTTCCTTAAAACCGCCACAAGTGAGGTACCTTTCCATCGCTTCGATGCATCGCTTTCAGTGATATGAATCTTTGTCTCCTTCTCCGGCACTGAGACATGCTTAACGCCTGACATGACATCTGCAAAGCTTCTGTTATCGTTCTTTTGTCTTGGTTGAAAGCGTGCATCGCCAGCCCCGGTACCAGCATTTGCTGTTTTGTTGTTTTTAATGTTGTACCCTTATTTGTTTTTGATCGGTGGTCTATCGGGAGGTTGCTTGTAGCCTTGTTTATGAGTGCTCTTTGCAAACATGGTTGGTTTAGCGAAAATTTTCCGATGCTCAATTCTCATCGCGCACAGATATTCCGCCATAACCTGTGCGTCACGTACCTCAATGTATCTTATGAAAGAGAAAGTGTTTCCCAACCCGTCTCTTTTCCTTACTACGTATGCATCCGTCATCGTGCCAAAGTCGCTGAAAATCTCCCAGAGCAAGAAGTTGGAACAATTATCAGGGAGATTGCCGATAAAGAACGTGGTTTCCTTTTCTGGCGGTCTTGTGAAATTCCGCTCGCCGGTGATGAGCCGCCTACCTTTGTACATGGCCACCCGCCATGGTTTTGCTTGCTTGCCTTCATGTCTTTGGTCTTCATTGTTATGGGTAAAATTTTGAGCCCATATCCTGGGAAATATCTTGAGTTATATCTTGATTGTATGATATCTGCTCATATCCGGGATGCTCATTCAGGATATTGGTAACATCCTGAATGGTATCCTCAGGATTACTAACGGGTTGTGTGCAGGAGTGCGCGTCCAGATGCCCAACGTTCACGAAGACCCTTTCTCCGGGAGACTCGGTCCAAGTCGTTCAAATGAAGACGTTGAAGCCGCATTACTCGGTCTACAACGTTAACAATGGAATATTCGGGAGCATCCCATATTTATAGGACTTTTAGTTAGTATTTCGTTACTACATATAGGTGGGTATATCAGATCGAATAGGACATCACAATCACACTCACTACACTCTTACACTCGTTCTCTCGCAATTTTCACTTTCACAAAAAAGCATTGTAACACTTAGCGATCTGGTCGATGTCCTGCACTGTATCCTGACGTTTGAAGCAATAAGAAGAACTAGGCAGCTGCGATTGTCAGCTCCCGAGGTTTTATGTCGGCGATCTAGATTGATCAAGGGCTTTCCTCATACATCTCGTGTCGTTTCCTTTACTTTTTGCTCATAGTTTGATCGTCGATACAGCTCAATATCCTGAGCCGTATCCTGAAAACTGTTTTTACGAACAACTTAACCAGCATATTTCCAACGCACTTTTTAGCACACTGCCTCACTTAACTAATTTGATCACTTAATTGCTATGGTAATTTTTGACCAAAACAATTTGGCGCCCACCGTGGGGCAAGTGGTGCTACCTTTACTAAAAATCTTTGTGAAATCGTTAATCGGTTTTCTGTTTTCAAAACTTTTTGCCACATTGTTTACAATGGCCTCAAGATCAAACATGAGCTCCTCCACTGTGTCTGCTACGACTTCTGCTACTACCTGTTCGGTGCTTCCACCACCTCCTCCAAGGATGCCAGCTTCTTCACAACCTCAGGATATTATCCCTACTCGGAGTGTTCAGGGATCTGCTCCCATTTTAGCCTCTAATGATGAAATTCTAACTTTATTTGGAAGTGTGCAGGAACAAATGAGGCAGCAACATGAAACTAACCAAATACTGTTAAGAGAAATACAACTCTTAAAAGCTAGCTCGAGCAGATCCGCTGAGGATATTGTTACTCCTTTACAACCCAGAACTTTGAACTTCAGTTCGGCTGTGTATACTGAGGATAATAGGGGGAATATTGTGCCCAGCCATTCCCAGAATCATACTCCTGAAATACCCTCCTTGATCAGGATGTCAACTGTGAGGAGCTCAGGATATGTTTCAGGATATGGTCAGAATCCTCAGACTGGTAACGTGTCAAATAATAATATTCATGCTACTAACAATAGTGGATCTTTGCAGGATGCGGGTATGACGTTAACATTTACTAGGGAGCTTCAGAAATTGAAGGACATGATATCCAGTGTACCTGGAGTGGTCCAGCCAATTCCGGAAGTGTCCCAAGACAGCCACAGGATATCTCATTTCGCATATCCTATCTGTGATGCTGAGATTCCAAAAAGATTTCAAACCCCCAACATGAAGCTTTACGACGGGACTACGGATCCTGAAGAACATATTGCCCAGTATAGGGAAAGAATGGAGATTAATCCTATCCCTCTGGAGCTCAAGGAAGCATGCTTGTGCAAGGGCTTTGGTTCTACCTTAACGGGATCAGCCTTGAAGTGGCTCTTAAATGATAACTCAAGGACCTCAGGAGTCCCTAAGGGATTACGTGAATAAATTCAGCAGGGAATCCTTGGATATCCCACACCTTGATGTTGCAACAGCTGTGCAGGCTTTCAAGATGGGACTACAAAAGGATTCCCAGTTTTATCAGGATCTTGTGATGAATCCTTGTAGGAACTTGGACGAAGCTCGAAATAGAGCCTTGAGATATATCAGGCTGGAGGATGATAGGAAAATGCAAGAAAGAATGAACTCATCTACTACCTATGAGTCAACCAATAGAAAGTCAGATTCCTCATTTAAACCATATCGCTTTAAGCCATATGGTAGAAATGACAACAAGAAAGTGAATGCTATTGAAGATGAGGATCCTGAAGAATATCCTGAATTATCTGAATATTGCTTTTCTGTTAACATTCCTGAATTAATGTATGCTATGCAGGGTTTAGGAGACAAAGCTAGGTGGCCTCGAAAGAATCAACAAAAAGCTGATTGGAAGGATAAATCCAAATGGCGTGCCTTCCACGAAGATTTTGGTCATGTGACTGAGGATTGCATTGCTCTAAGAAAAGAGATAAGTTATCTTCTGAGCAAAGGATATCTGAAGGATCTCCTAGGAAGAAAGAAGAATAAGGGTCGGGATACTGAGAAGGATCCTGAACGGGCGGCATCACCTCCTGCGGATGCCAAGATAATCAACTTTATTTCAGGAGGATCCGACATTTGCGGGACTTCGTACTCTGCGGCCAAGAGGCATGCAAAGGAGGCTAAGACTGAAAGGGGAGACAAACCAGCCAGGATAACCACCCTTACAACTGACAAAGTGATCACTTTCGACAGTGATGACCGGGATACTGTGCAGGATCCTCACCATGATGCTCTTGTAATAACATTGTATGTTGCTAAACATTTTGTACGCAGGATATTGGTGGACAATGGTAGCTCTGTCAATATAATTCAGCTGGAAACATTGAAGAGGATGAATGTATCTCCGATGGACATTACTTCGAAGTCCACTGTGCTCATTGGTTTCAGTTTAGAAGCTAGGAATACCGTGGGAGAAATAAAGTTACTTGTATATGTTGAAGGGGTCAACTCGATACAACGTTTCTGTGTGATGGACTCCCTATCCTGCTATAACATCATACTGGGCAGGCCATGGATCCATGATATGAAGGCTGTGCCATCAACTTATCATCAATGCATCAAGATCCCTACCCATTGGGGGGTTGTCAAGATTGACAGTGATCAGCAGGAGGCAAAAGAATGTTACTCATCCTCCATGAAATCCTCAACCAAGCCTAGTACAGCATAGCAATTAAAGTTGCGGGCCCAGGATATCGTGGAGGCTTCAGAGCAGGATATGAAGAAAGTTATCCTGGATCAGGATAATCCTGATATCTCGGTGCTCGTAAGAACCAATATCCCTCAGGATATTGAAGAACAATTAACTAACTTTTTAAAGTATGGGATGTCAACATTTGCATGGAAGCATGAGGATATGACAGGTATATCCAAAGATATTATCACTCACAAGCTTGGAATTGACAGGTCATTCAAGCCTGTGCAACAAAAGAGAAGGAAGTTCGCTCCTGAATGAAATACAATTATCCAAGAGGAAGTAGAAAGATTATTGAAGTCCAAGATAATCAGGGAAGTCAAATTTCCCAAGTGGCTAGCAAATGTGGTCGTGGTTCAAAAGAAGAATGGGAAATGGAGAGTTTGTGTAGATTACATAGACTTGAATAAGGCTTGTCCCAAAGACCCATTTCCTCTTCCTCATATTGACGCAATGGTAGATGCTACTGTCGGGCATGAGATGTTAACCTTCATGGATGCATCCTCAGGATTTCAGCAGATTCAAATGGAGCCTTCGGACCAGGAGGATACTGCCTTCATGACACCAACAGGTATTTATTGTTATACCGCTATGCCTTTCGGTTTGAAAAATGCAGGTGCCACATACCAGAGATTGGTGAACATGATGTTCAAAGATAAGCTGGGGGACACAATGGAGGTATACATCGATGATATGGTGGTAAAATCTAAAAAGGCTGAGGATCACCTACAGGATATTAAAGGAGCATTTGATATCCTGGATCAATATAACATGAAGCAAAATCCTGCTAAGTGTCATTTCGGAGTGGGGGCAGGAAAGTTTCTAGGATATATGGTGACCAAAAGAGGAATAGAGGCGAGCCCGGAGCAGATTAAAGCCATCTTGGATATTAAATCACCCTCAAATATGAAGCATGTTCAACGATTAACAGGGCGAGTCGCAGCATTGAACAGATTTATTTCAAGATCTTCCGAGAAATACAAAGAATTTTATGATATCCTGAAGAAGAACAAGAAGTTAGAATGGGGTGAGAAGCATGAAGAAGCCCTGCAGGATTTGAAGCAGTATCTTTCAACTGCACCTCTACTGACGAAGCCTGAGAATGGTGAACCACTATCCCTATACCTCGCAGTATCAGGGAATGCTGTAAGTGCCGTCCTTATAAAAAATCATGAAGGTCAGCAATATCCTGTTTATTATGTTAGTAGAAGTTTGTTAGATGCTGAAACTAGATATTCCCATTTAGAAAAGTTGATACTAGCATTAGTTATGACATCAACGAAGCTTAGACATTACTTTGAGACACATAGGATTCATGTTAAAACTAATTATCCTATTAAAAATGTGCTTAGGAAACCAGAGATGTCAGGTAGGATGGCTAAGTGGTCAGTGAAGTTAAGTGCTTATGACTTAGTATACGAACCTAGAAATGCCATAAAATCACAAGCTCTAGCTGACTTTGTGGCTAATTTCAGTAGTGACATTCAGGATGAGGTAGACCTAGAAGTACGACAATTAGGAGAATCCTCAGGATCCTGGGCATTATACACTGATGGAGCATCTAATGTTAGAGGAGTAGGATTGGGAATACTATTAAAATCGCCACAGGGGACATATTACCCCAGGCTATTAGGTGTGAATTTCCTACTACCAATAACGAAGCAGAATATGAGGCTTTAATTGCAGGATTAGAACTAGCTAAAAATATGAATATCAAGAATTTTCAAGTATATGTTGACTCCTTGTTAATTACTAATCATTTTAATGGATCCTATGCAGTTAAAGGTGAGAAGTTAATCGAATACCTTGATATTCTCAAAAAATTAGCAGGATATTTCTATGTTTTTACACTTGAACAAGTACCAATGGAAGATAATGCTGAAGCAGATGCCTTAGCAAGTTTGGGATCATCGCTCAGGATACCAGAAGGAACCCAAATACCAATATTGCATATCTTGTATCCTGCAATGAATCCTCAGGATAAAGAAGTAGTAAGTATCCAGGATCCTGTTGCTGAATATCCTGAGGAGGATCCTAAATCCTGGACGGCTCCAATCATAAGATATCTCAAGGAAGGACACATCCCTAAAGACGAAAATCCTAAGGCATTTAGGATGAAGGTATCACGATTCACCATTATAAATAATGTCTTGTATAAGAAATCTCTTGCAGGACCATATCTAAGGTGCTTGGAGGATCCCAAAACTAAAGAAGTACTTCAGGATATACATGATGGGGATTATGGTAACCCTAATGGGGGCAGGTCATTATTCTCAAAGGTGTTGAGAACAGGATACTATTGGCCAACGATGAGGAAAGATGCTGCAGAATATGCTCGAAGGTGTGACGCATGTCAAAGGCACAGTAACATACTACATCAACCAGCTGAACCACTGTATCCTATAGCTTCCCCTTGGCCATTCATGAAATGGGGAATGAACATAGTAGGGAAATTACCAAAAGCTCCAGGAGGAAAAGTCTTTATGTTGGCAATGATCGATTATTTCTCTAAGTGGGTGGAGGCTGAAGCATTTGTGCAAGTCAGAGACCAAGAAGTAGTGTCCTTCATAAAGAGGAATATCCTGACCAGGTTTGGAGTACCAGTTGAAATCATTTGTGACAATGGATCTCAGTTTATAAGCAAGAGGGCTACTGACTTTTACAAAAGTTGGGGAATCAAAATGATCACGTCTACCCCGGTACATCCTCAAGCAAATGGGCAAGCTGAATCCTCAAATAAGATAATTGTCAACAACTTGAAGAAGAGATTAGGAGCCAAGAAAGGCAGATGGGCAGAAGAACTACCCTTTGTTTTGTGAGCTGATAGAACAACGGTAAAGAACGCAACTGGCCAAACACCATTTTCCTTGGTATTCGGAGCAGAAGTAGTTATCCCAACAGAAATGGTGATACCTACTGTGAGATCTATCCTCCGGGATCCTGAGCAGATTCCTGAAGCTTTATGCCAGGATTTGGACACCATAGATGAGACAAGAGATGCAGCAAGACTAAGGATGGCAGCATATCAACAAAGGATATCCAGAGCATACAACAAGAATATAAGGACTAGAAGGTTCAAAGTTGGAGATTGGGTGTTAAGAAAGGCTTTTCAAAATACCACTAATCCTGCCGATGGGAAGCTGGCTCCGAAGTGGGAAGGACCATATGAGGTTGAATCAGAATCAGGAAAAGGAGCATACCGACTCAGGAGCATACCGACTCGGGAGCATGGAAGGGGAAATGCTACCAAGATCTTGGAATGCTATACACTTAAAGCTCTATTTCAAGTAAAAATAGAATTTAATTTCTATCTCAGAATGGTATGCGTTCTATCTCTCTTAAATATATTTGAATTTGTTTATTATCTTAAACCCAATACTGACTTAGGCATCGGAGGGGTGTTAGCCAAGCTAACACCCACCTTAGTTTAAGGTTGTTTTGCAGAATATGTGTCAGGATATAGCTCCAGGATATACGCTCAGGATATTTCGAAAGATTAGAGGATTGGCCCCCTCTCTCACGTTTAAGGGATCCTGATCCCTTCAGAGGCTTAAAGGTATTCACCTTTCTTTCGAGTTGGGTTTGAACACCCCGCCTGGAGCGCAAGTCATCTGGGGATAGTTCAAGGTAACGGGACCAGTTCATGTAAAAGTGGCTGACAATTTCGTTACTATTGGCTATATCCTGGATTCTAAAGGTATATGAGGATTGATCACCCTCTCTCACGAAAGGGTATTTTCATACCCTCTAAGGTTTAAAGGTTTTCACCTTTCTAAGACTTGGAGTTTATACACTCTCGCCTGTAGCGCATGAAAATCAGGGTTTATCCCCAGGATATGAGGGTTTATCCCCAGCATATTAAGGGTTTATCCCCAGCATATTAAGGGTTATTGCCCAGAATATTAAGGGTTTAATCCCAGGATGTCAAGGGTTTACCCCTGGATATTCAGGGTCTATTCAGTGAAGCTAAAGTATGACTATATCTACATTCCTATGTTAAACACAGGGGATATATATCATACAATGTAAAGGATGGATCCAAGTTTGTAAGTGTGCACTGGGGACATTCCTATGGTGGAAAATTGGAATTGATTCCTTAGGGAATTCCTATGGCAGAAGCTTTGATTCCTTCCCGGAAAGAAACCATGGCCTGTTCATGTTCCATTTGGACAGTGGCCAGCTTGATCTCAGCAACCTGGGTCACTTTCTTCAGCTTGTCCTCATAATGCCGAGTCTTCACTTCAGCAATGGCACCTTGGTCGGCAACAATAGTTTCAAGCTATTTAATCCTGGCTTCATAGAGTGCAGCAGTACCACAGGCATCGTTGTAAAGGTGGAGGAGATGCTGGAGGCCCTGTAAGTCAAAATTCAGGAATAAATCAATATTCGCTAACTTGGATATCCTGTCAGGATATTCTATCAGGATATATGTGCAGGATGTAGGGTCAGGATATTACCTTATTAAGGAAGGATGTCATCGGTTCCAAGGAATCAGTGAAGCTGAGCTCATCATAAGAGAATCCTTCGGATCCTGGAGCACTAACTTCGGAGTTCTTCCTCTTCTTTGTGGTGGAAGCACGAGTCCTTAGATTAGCTTTAGGAGCCGGGAGCGGCTTAGAGGTGGTGGCAGCAAGGGGTCTCTTTCTTGACCATGACTGGAGTAGGGTAACTGTCGAGCTCATCGAGATCAAGGAAGACTGGAACTTTGCTGGAATCTGCATACAGGGAGTAAAAATTTCTCCTAAGTAAATCAAATGAAAATATGTATGCAGGATATCGTGCAGGATCCTTACCAGACATGTTTGCACTGGAAAGAGGGCTTGGAGATGGTGGAGACGGGTTAAAACTTCTTTCAGCCTCGGGAAGGAGTCTGATAGCGTCAATCCTCTTCTGTGAATCTGCAAGGGGAGGTGCAAGCTTCCTAAAATCAGCTGCATACAAAACAGTAAAAAGAAAGTTGATCAGTTCAGGATATGGAACAGGATAAGAGGCATGATCATCCTTAAACCCTAAATCCTACCCTTTCTCAACCACTTCATCGGATATTCTGTTCCACCAGGGATTGAGTCTCTTTTTACAAAAAAGAACTTGGATTGCCATTTCTCCTCGTTCCTGGTGGCACGAAGTATCAACGGCTCGCCGGAGGTGGAGTAAAACAAAAATCTACAGGATCCGTGGCATCTAAGCCGGTAAGTGTTTTGGTTAAAAATCAAGCAATGATAATGCAACCAAACTTTCTGTTGTGAGGTGTGATGCTTGAATCAATGAACAATACTAAGGATCACTCTGAAATTTAATGAACAAGTGACACAAAGATTTATACGAGGAAAAAGCCCTTGATCAATGAATGATCTCCTGCATAAAAAACCTCGGGTGATGGAAACTACCGATCAACAACTCAGATTAAACAAGAAATGTATTACAACTTCGGATGATAGCGAGCTAGTTACAAGGATCACTATAGTGTAATGTGCAAAAAAGTGTGTAATCGCCAAGTGAATCGTCGAGAGCTGGTGATAGCAGTTGCGAGTGTGTTAAGCTAAAAATAGCCCCGTGTTCTAATTTAGCTCGCTATCCCCTTTTAAAAATGGAAAATATCTAAGCTAACAAACTATCCGCATATTATGCAAGTCCTCCACGACCTCCATAACGTCCATTTCAGCCATGCACATGCGGAATCAATATGGAATATGCTCCAGGAATATCGCCAAGACCAAGTCCAAGCTCGTACTCCTGCAAAACAACTTCATGTTCAAAGCAGACAATCGTTAGTATAAGGATCCTGATGATGATCCATGATCCTGATCCTACAATACTTTCTGAGGATCACTAATGTTATGGGTGAAATTCTGAGCCCATATCTTGGAAAATATCTTGACATGTATCTTGATTATATAGTATCTGTTTACGTCCGGGATGCTGATTCAGGATATTGGTAACATCCTGAATCGTATCCTCAGGATTAGTAACGGATTATGTGCAGGTACGTGGATTAGAAGCTATCAACGTTCACGAAGACTCATTCCGTGGAAGACTCGGTCCAAGTCGTTCAAATGAAGACGTTGAAGCCTTATTACTCGGTCAATAACGTTCACAATGGAATATTCGGAGTACCCCATATTTGTAGGGATTGTTGTTTGTAATTCATTACTATAAATAGGTGGGTATACCAGATCAAATAGGACATCACTTTTCGCACTCATTACACTCTAACACTCGCTCTCTAGCAAGCTTTCACTCTCACACAAAAACGTTGCAACACATAGCGATCTGGTCTATATCCTGCACTATATCCTGAAGTTTAAGCAATAAGAAGAACAAGGCAGCTGCGATTGTCAGCTCCCGAGGTTTTATGCCGGCGATCTAGATTGATCAAGGGCTTTCCTCGTACATCTCGTGTTACTTTACTTTTTGCTCATTGTTTGCTCATTGTTTGATCGTAGATACAGCTCAATATCTTGATCCGTATCCTGAAAACTGTTTTCATAAACAACTTAACCAGCATATTTTCAACACCCATTTTAGCACACTACCTCACTTTACTAATTTCATCACTTAATTGCTTCGGTAATTTTTGACCAAAACAATTTGGCGCCCACCGTGGGGCAAGTGGTGCTCTCTTTACTAAATTTTTTTGTGAAATCGTTAATCGGTTTTCTATTCTCAAAACTTTTTGCCACATTGTCCATAATGGCCTCAAGATCAAACATGAGCTCCTCTACTATGCCTGCTATGACTTCTGCTACTACCGGTTCGGTGCTTCCACCACCTCCTCCAAGGATGACAGCTTCATCAAGACCTTAGGATATTATCCCTACTCGCAGCGTTCAGGAATCTGCTCCTGTTTTGGCTTCTAATGATGAAATTCTAACCTTATTTGGAAGTGTGCAGGAACAAATGAGGCAGCAACAGGAAACAAACCAAATGCTTTTAAGGGAAATACAACTCCTGAAGTCTGGCTCGAGCAGATCTGCTGAGGATATTGTCACTCCATTACATCCCAGAACGTTGAACTTCAGTTCAGCTGTGTATACTGAGGATAACAGGGGGAATATTGTGCCCAGCCTTCCTCAGAATCATACTCCTGAAATACCCTCCTCGGTCAGGATGTCAACCATGAGGAGCTCAGGATATGCTTCAGGATATGGGCAAAATCCTCCAACGGGTAACGTGTCAAATAATAATAATACTCATGCTACTAACAATACTGGATCTTTGCAGGATACAGGTGTAACATCAGCACTGACTAGGGAACTTCAGAAGCTGAAGGACATGATATCTAGTGTACCTGGAGTGGTCCAGCCGATTCCGGAAGTGTCCCAAGACAGCCACAAGATATCTCGCTTCGCATATCCTATTTGTGATGCTGAGATCCCGAAGAGATTTCAAACCCCCAACATGAAGCTTTATGATGGAACTACGGATCCTGAGGAGCATATTGCTCAGTATAGGGAAAGAATGGAGATTAACCCTATTCCTCCGGATCTCAAGGAAGCATGCTTGTGCAAGGGTTTTGGTTCCACCTTAACAGGATCAGCCTTGAAATGGCTATTGAATGTTCCTCCACATTCGATTACATCTTTTGCTCACTTAGTAAATTTATTTAATAGTCAGTTTTCTTGTAGTAGAAGCTTTGAGAAACTAACAAGTGACCTCTACAGGATAACACAGGGGCCTCAGGAATCCCTTAGGGATTATGTGAACAAATTCAGCCGGGAATCCCTAGACATTCCACATCTTGATGTTGCGACAGCTGTGCAAGCTTTCAAGATGGGGCTGCAAAAAGATTCTCAATTTTATCAAGACCTTGTAATGAACCCATGCAGGAACTTGGATGAAGCTCGGAACAGGGCCCTAAGATATATTCGGTTGGAGGATGACAGAAAGATGCAAGAAAGGATGAACTCATCTAACACTTATGAGTCAACTAACAGGAAGTCAGAATCCTCATTCAAATCATATCGGCCTAAGCCATATGGTAGAAGTGAAAACAAGAGAGTGAATGCTGTCGAAGACGAGGATCCTGAAGAGTATCCTGAATTATCTTAATATTGCTTTTCTGTTAACATTCCTGAATTGATGTATGCCATGCAGGGTCTAGGAGACAAGGCTAGGTGGCCTCGAAAGAATCAACAAAAAGCCGATTGGAAAGACAAATCAAAATGGTGTGCTTTCCACGAAGATTTCGGACATATGACTGAGGATTGTATCGCTTTAAGGAAAGAAATAAGCTATCTTCTAAGCAAGGGATATCTGAAAGATCTCTTGGGAAGAAAGAAGAATAAGGGTCAGGATACTGAGAAGGATCCTGAGCGAGCAGCATCACCTCCCGCGGATGCCAAGATAATCAACTTCATTTCGGGAGGATCCGACATTTGTGGGACTTCGTATTCGGCAGCAAAGAGACATGCAAAAGAAGCTAAGGGCGAAAGGGGAGACAAACCTGTCAGGATGACTACCCTCACAACTGACAAAGTGATCACATTTGATGCTGATAACAGGGATACTGTCCAGGATCCTCACCATGATGCTCTGGTAATAACATTATATGTGGCTAACCATTTTGTACGCAGGATATTGGTTGATAATGGCAGCTCCGTCAACATAATCCAACTAGAGACGCTGAAAAGAATGAATGTATCTCCAATGGATATCACTTCAAAGTCTACCGTGCTTGTTGGGTTCAGTGGAGAGGCTAGAAACACAGTGGGAGAGATAAAGTTGCCAGTATACGTTGAAGGAGTCAACTCAATACAACGTTTCTGTGTGATGGATTCTCTATCCTGCTATAACATCATACTGGGAAGACCGTGGATTCACGATATGAAGGCTGTGCCATCAACATATCACCAATGCATCAAGATACCTACCCCTTGGGGAGTTGTCAAAGTTGATAGTGATCAGCAGGAGGCGAAAGAATGCTACTCATCCTCGATGAAATCCTCAACCAAACCTAGTGCAGCATAGCAATTAAAGACGCGGGCCCAGGATATCGTGGAGGTTCCGGAGCAGGATGTGAAGAAAATTATCCTGGACCAGGATAATCCTGATATTTCGGTGCTCGTAGGGACCAATATCCCTCAGGATATTGAAGAACAATTAATTAACTTTTTGAAATGCAGGATGTCGACGTTTGCATGGAAGCATGAGGATATGACAGGCATATCCAAAGATAATATCACCCACAAGCTTGGAATTGATAAATCATTCAAGCCTGTGCAGCAAAAAAGAAGGAAGTTTGCTCCTGAGCGGAACACAATTATCCAGGAGGAAGTTGAGAGATTATTGAAGTCCAGGATGATAAGAGAGGTTAAGTTCCCAAGGTGGCTAGCAAACGTGGTTGTAGTACAGAAGAAAAATGGGAAATGGAGAGTTTGTGTAGACTACACAGACTTGAACAAAGCTTGTCCTAAAGACCCATTTCCTCTTCCCCACATTGATGCAATGGTAGATGCCACTGCCGGGCATGAAATGCTGACCTTCATGGACGCATCCTCAGGATTTCAACAGATCCAAATGGAACCTTCTGACCAGGAGGATACTGCCTTCATGACACCAACAGGTATTTATTGTTATACAGCTATGCCTTTTGGTTTGAAAAATGCAGGTGCAACATACCAAAGATTGGTAAACATGATGTTCAAAGACAAACTGGGGGACACCATGGAGGTGTACATCGACGATATGGTGGTAAAATCAAAGAAAGCTCAGGATCACCTTCAGGATATTAAAGGAGCGTTTGATATCCTGGATCAGTATAACATGAAGCTGAATCCTGCTAAGTGCCATTTTGGAGTGGGGGGCAGGAAAATTTCTAGGATATATGGTGACCAAAAGAGGGATAGAAGCGAGCCCGGAGCAGATTAAAGCCATCTTGGACATTAAATCGCCCTCAAATATGAAAGATGTTCAACGATTAATGGGGCGAGTGGCAGCATTAAACAGATTTATCTCTAGATCCTCAGAGAAATGCAAAGATTTTTATGATATCCTGAAGAAGAACAAAAAATTCGAGTGGGGGGAGAAGCATGAAGCAGCCTTGCAGGATTTGAAACGATATCTCTCAACCGCACCTTTATTGATGAAGCCTGAAAACGGTGAACCACTATCCCTATATCTTGTTGTATCAGGGAATGCTGTAAGTGCCGTTCTTATAAAAGACCATGAAGGTCAGCAATATCCTGTTTATTATGTTAGTAAAAGTTTGTTAGATGCTGAAACTAGGTACTCTCATTTAGAAAAATTGATACTAGCATTAGTCATGGCATCAACGAAACTTAGACATTACTTCGAGACACATAGGATTCATGTAAAAACAAATTATCCTGTTAAAAATGTGCTTAGGAAACCAGAGATGTCAGGCAGGATGGCTAAGTGGTCAGTAAAGTTGAGTGCTTATGATTTAGTATATGAACCTAGGAATGCCATAAAGTCTCAGGCTTTAGCTGACTTTGTGGCTGATTTTAGTAGTGACATTCAGGATGAGGTAGACCTAGAAGTTCAACAGTTAGTAGAATCCTCAGGATCCTGGACATTATATACTGATGGTGCATCTAATATAAGAGGAGTAGGATTAGGAATACTACTAAAATCGCCACAGGGGGACATATTACCCCAGGCTATTAGGTGTGAATTTCCTGCTACCAATAATAAAGCGGAATATGAGGCTCTAATTGCAGGATTAGAATTGGCTAAGAGCATGAGTATCAAAAAATTGCAAGTATATGTTGACTCTTTGTTAATTACTAACCATTTTAATGGATCCTATGCAGTTAAGGGCGAGAAATTAGTTGAATATCTCGATATTCTCAAAAAATTAGCAGGATATTTCGATGTTTTTACACTTGAACAGGTACCAAGGGAGGATAATGCTGAAGCGGATGCCTTAGCAAATTTGGGGTCATCAATCAGGATACCTGAAGGGACCCAAATACCAATATAACATGTCTTATATCCTGCAACGAATCCTCAGGATAAAGAAGTAGCGGGTATTCGGGATCCTGAAGCCGAATATCCTGAACAAGATCCTAAATCCTGGACGGCTCCAATTGTGAGATATCTCAAAGAAGGACACATCCCGGGAAATGAAAATCCTAAGGCGTTTAGGATGAAGGTATCACGCTTCACTATTATAAATAATATTTTATGCAAGAAATCTCTTGCAGGACCATATTTAAGGTGCTTGGAGGATCATGAAGCCAAAGAAGTACTTCAGGATATACATGAAGGGGATTGTGGTAATCACACCGGGGGCAGATCATTGTTCTCGAAGGTATTAAGGACATGATATTATTGGCCAACGATGAGCAAAGATGCTGCAGAATATGCTCGAAGATGTGATGCATGTCAAAGGCATAGTAACATACTACATCAACCAGCTGAACTACTATATCCTGTAGTTTCCCCTTGGCCATTCATGAAATGGGGGATGGATATAGTAGGGAAGTTACCAAAAGCTCCAGGAGGAAAAGTATTTATGTTAGCAATGATGGATTATTTCTCTAAGTGGGTTGAGGCTGAAGCATTTATTCAAGTTAGAGACCAAGAAGTAGTATCCTTCATAAAGATGAATATCCTGACTAGGTTTGGAGTACCAGCTGAAATCATTTGTGATAATGGGTCCCAGTTTATAAGCAAAAGGACTACTGACTTTTGCAAGAATTGGGGAATCAAAATGATCACGTCTACTCCGGTACATCCTCAAGCGAATGGACAAGCTGAATCCTCGAACAAGATAATAGTCAATAACTTAAAGAAGAGACTTGGAGCCAAAAAAGGAAGATGGGCGGAAGAGTTACCCTTTGTTTTGTGGGCTGATAGGACAACGGTGAAGAATGCAACTGGCCAAACCCCGTTTTCCTTGGTATTTGGAGCGGAGGCAGTGATTCCAACAGAAATGACGATACCTACTGCAAGATCAATTCTGCAGGGTCCTGAGCAGAATCCTGAAGCCTTATTTCAAGATTTGGATACTATAGACGAAAAAAGAGATGCGGCAAGGCTAAGGATAGCAGCATATCAACAAAGAATATCCAGAGCATATAATAAGAACATAAGGACTAGAAGATTTCGAGTTGGTGATTGGGTGCTAAGAAAGGCTTTTCAAAATACCACTAATCCTGCCGACGGCAAGCTAGCTCCGAAGTGGGAAGGACCATATGAAGTCGAGTCAGAAGCAGGTAAAGGAGCATATCGACTCAAGAATATGGAAGGGGATATGCTACCAAGATCCTGGAATGCAATACATTTAAAGCTCTATTTCAAGTAAGAGTAGAATTTATTTTCTATCTAGGAAATGTATGTATTCTATTTAAAGTATGTTTGTTTATTATCTTGAACCCAATACTGACTTAAGCATCGGAGGGGTGTTAGCCAAGCTAACACCCACCTTAGTTTACAATTGTTTTGCAGTATATGCTTCAGGATATAGCTCCAGGATATATGCTCAGGATAAGTCGAAAGATTAGAGGATTGGCCCCCTCTCTCACGTTTAAGGGATCCTGGTCCCTTCAAAGGTTTAAAGGTATTCACCTTTCTTTCAAATTGGGTTTAAACACCTCGCCTGGAGCGCAAGTAATCTAGGTATAGTTCAAGGTAGCGGGACCAGTTCATGTAAAAGTGGCTGACAATTTCGTTACTGTTGGCTATATCCTGGATCCTAAAGGCATATGAGGATTGATCACCCTCTCTCACGAAAGAGTATTTTCATACTCTCTAAGGTTTAAAGGTTTTCACCTTTCTAAGAATTGGAGTTTATACACTCTCGCCTGTAGCGCATGAAATTTAGGGTTTATCCCCAGATATCAGGGTTTATCCCCAGTATGTTAAGGATTCATTTCAGGATATGAGGGGTTCTGCCCTTGTGCATTCGGAATTCATTCGAGTCAAAATATAAATACATTTGTGTTTTTGTCAAACACAGGGGACATACGTTATACTGTTCAAAGGATGGATCCAAGTTTATAAGTATGCACTGGGGACAAACTTATGATAAAGGATTGGAACTGATTCTCTAAGAATCTCTGGTATGATCTCTCCTTTTTGTTTGGACAATTTATAGGTTATATTTCAATATCCTTTTCAAGATATCTTTCAGGATATCTCCCAGGATACATTTATGATATATGTTCCTAAGAATGTTCAAACCAAACAATTTTCACAAGTAAAATTTGTATGTTAATGACAATAATAATAAAGTCAAAAGAGTGGTTATATTATTAACATACCAAAAGATGTGCTCTTAGTTTCACCTCAAAACAAGGCCCATCCACTAAGAGCAATAATAGTTTCTTACCATATTTACCCAACAGTTGAAGGTTTCATCTCAAACCGAGACCCATCCGCCTCCAACTGTTGTATTGTTCAAAAAGTATGCAGGAAATGTAAATTGTTCAGGTGCAGGAAAGTAAAGTGCGGAAAAGTAAATTGTTTAAGGGGCTACAAACCAACATTCAAATTCAAAAAGGTGGGCTCTGGCCTTGGCACGTATATCCGTCATCGCCCACCTAAATGCCCTCACACAGCGGCATCTCCTCCAACCTTCTCAGACTTCTCAGCACCAGCATCCTGACCAGCATCCTGAGCAGCATCCTCGCCAATGTCCATCCCAGCATCAGCTCCAGCATCCTTCTTGTCTCCAGCCTGGATCACCACTTCTGCTGACTTAGAAGACTCACCAGCTTCAGCAGGAAGGGGCACAGCTTTTCCTCCGAGCTCCTTTAACTTGGCCACCCAGGATTCAACCGGCCAAGATGGACAAACAAGGCCCGTCTCCTTGGCCTCGTAGGCCATCTTGATGCGTGCTTGTAACAAGGAGATGATGGCAGAAGCCTTGATTCCCTCCCGGAAATTGACCAAGGCTTGATCATGATCCATTTGAACGGTGGCAAGTTTGACCTCAGCGTCTTGGGTGACCTTCTTCAGCAGGCTTTCGTAGTGTCGGGTCTTCGCTTCAGCAATGGCACCTTGGTCAGCAACGGTGCTCTCGAGCTGCTTGATCCTGGCTTCATGAAGTGCCACAGTACCACAAGCGTCATTGTACAAATGGAGCAAATGCTGGAGGCCCTGCACATCAATTACAGGTATAAAGTTAGAATATATGTTGACCAAGATATCCTATCAGGGTATCCTGTTAGGATATACGTGCAGGATATATGTGCAGGATATACATGAAGGATATGCGTCAGGATATTACCTTGTTAAGGAAGGATGTCATTGGCTCTAAGGAATCAGAGAAGCTGAGTTCGTCATAGGAGAACCCTTCTGAACCTGGAGCACTGACTTCAAGACCCTTCCTCTTTTTCGCTGTGGAAGCACGGGTTCTTGGATTGGCCTTGGGAGCCGGGAGTGGCTTGGAGCTAGTAGCAGCAGGAGTCTCCTTCTTGATTGTGGCTGGAGTTGGATAGCTGTCGAGTTCATCAAGGTCTAGATAGACTGGAACTTTGCTGGAATCTGCACACAGGGAGTAAAATTCTAAATCTCTCCTAAGAATATCAAATAAAAACATGTGTGTACAAGATATCTTGCAGGATTCTTACCAGACATGTTTGCACTTGAAAGAGGGCTTGGAGTTGGTGGGGATGGATTAAAGCTTCTCTCTGTTTCTGAAAGGAGTCTGATAGCGTCTATTCTTTTTTGAGAATCAGCAAGGGGAGGTGCGATCTTCCTGAAATCAGCTGCATACACAACAGAGAAAATAAAATTGATCAGTTCAGGATATAAAGCAGGATAAGAGACAGGATCATTCTTAAACCCTAAGTCCTACCCTTTCTCAACCATCTCATCGGATAATCCGTTCCACCAGGGATTGAATCCCTTTTTACAAAGAAAAACTTGGATTGCCAACCATCCTCGTTCCTGGTGGCACGAAGTATCAATGGGTCACCGGAAGTAGAATAAAATAGGAATCTAGATGAGTCGTGGCATCTAAGCTTGTAGGCTAAAGGGAGATCATGGACGGAAAGGTCAGGTATATGGTTTCTCTTGATTTGGTCAAGAACAGACAAAACACGCCAGAGCATTGGCATGGTTTGGCTGAAAGAAATTTTGGTGATATTAAAGAACTCGGTGATGAAGTCCGGAAAGGGGAATTGTAGCCCTAGGGTAAAAGGGAAAGCACTAAAGCATATCCACTCGCTAGAGACCATATCTGACCGGATTTCTCGGTCAAAAGGTCGAAATACGGTTCCTTCCGGGAAGATACCGGAGGATTTCAAGGTCGACAAGTGGGCACTGTCAAAAGTGCATATCTCCTTCTCCGGTTCTTGGAGAAGGTTCTGTTGGATGAATGTGGGAGCCGAGTCACCTGAACTGGACCTTGTTTGCCTAGGCATTTGCTCGCCTGAATTTTCACCGGAGAAAGATGAAAAAGAAGAATATGAAGATAAGGGAGAGAATATTACCTTTTCCTTGTCGATTATGGTTAAAAAAGGAGATGAGGATGAGAAGATATAGGGCATGATGAGTAAATATAGGCCGGGTGGTTGAAAGCTGTCACATCAATGGTCTTATCTCTTAATTACCTCGGCCACCGTGAAAAATGTAACCGTTAGTGCAGGATATCAAACGGTAACATTTTTGGGGACAATTGTTATGGGTGAAATTCTGAGCCCATATCCTGGAAAATATCTTGACATGTATCTTGATTATATAGTATCTGTTTATGTCCGGGATGCTGATTCAGGATATTGGTAACATCCTGAATCGTATCCTCAGGATTACTAACGGATTATGTGCAGGTACGTGGATTAGAAGCTATCAACGTTCACGAAGACTCATTCCGTGGAAGACTCGGTCCAAGTCGTTCAAATGAAGACGTTGAAGCCGTATTACTCGGTCAATAACGTTCACAATGGAATATTCGGAGTACCCCATATTTGTAGGGATTATTGTTTGTAATTCATTACTATAAATAGGTGGGTATACCAGATCAAATAGGACATCACTTTTCGCACTCATTACACTCTAACACTCGCTCTCTAGCAAGCTTTCACTCTCACACAAAAACGTTGCAACACATAGCGATCTGGTCTATATCCTGCACTGTATCCTGAAGTTTAAGCAATAAGAAGAACAAGGCAGCTGCGATTGTCAGCTCCCGAGGTTTTATGTCGGCGATCTAGATTGATCAAGGGCTTTCCTCGTACATCTCGTGTCGTTTACTTTACTTTTTTCTCATTGTTTGCTCATTGTTTGATCGTAGATACAGCTCAATATCTTGAGCCGTATCCTGAAAACTGTTTTCATAAACAACTTAACCAGCATATTTTCAACACCCATTTTAGCACACTACCTCACTTTACTAATTCGATCACTTAATTGCTTTGGTAATTTTTGACCAAAACAACTAATTCAGACAGAATTGAGGATCACTAAACCCAACAGTAAATGAGGATCACTGATCATTGGAAAATCCTCCCCTAACAATTGCCCCCAAAATATAAGGAGTAATTTGTAAAATAACGAGTTATATTTTCTCGTTCTTATCCGTAACCAACTAACGGATATATAGTCGTTGTAATCGAACTATCCGTTGCCATCCTGACGTCACTGAAGTGACTACCCTGCAAGATCATCATTATAAATTGAAGTTAGAGATAAGGATTAGAGAGCATTTAAATTCGTGCATTTCCTCCTTTAAATCCTCATTCGAAGATTCGATCAGGTAATTCTCTCTCCTTTCTCTCTTCATCTTCTTTCTTTGTTCCTTCTTTCCTCATCTTTATCTGCGATCAAGATGATGTTGAGATCTTCGCCGGCTAAGGATCACCGTAAGGACAGTCCCCTGAAGTCCCAAGAGATCATCAAAGACTCTGCGAAAGAATGATGTTGCTTTACCGATCCACAGATAGACAGAATCCGCCATTGCTTCCCGGCGAACACCGTTTTCACACCATTTGACCCCACCATTCTAAGTGACTATATTTCTGAAACTTGGGTAGCCTTTCCGGTCACACCATTTACTATAGGATACTCGTATCCTTTTCCAGATTTCACCCAATCCTTCTTCTCTCTTATCGGCATCTCCTGCATTCAAGCGATGCCAATGATCTTGAGGGTCTTATATACCCTTGAAAGGATCATTGAACATGAAGGAATTGATCTAGGAATGTCGGAGTTTGCAGAGATATATGACCTTGTTAGCCATGGATCCCACCGATATCTACTCAAACATAAACCTAGTGAAGAGCACACCATATTCAAAGCCACTAAGAATGACACCAACTGGAAACGACGATTCTTCTTTGTCAGAAGGGATTCTCTCCCTGATGGAAAGGATCTGCCTAGAAAATGGACCACCCATGGTAGGATAGAGGATCCTTAGAAGGATCACCAGATGACCTTGCTTCTGCTGAGGATCACTAACATCCTTTTGTTTCTATTTTGCAGCTATCACTGTCGCACACCTTATTTCAACACCTGCAACGAAGGAAAGGCTCGCTGCTTTTCGGAGGCTTGATCCTGAAATAAGATCATTTAAAGCAAATACCCAGGATTCTCAAGAGGTATCCTCAGGTTCTGTAAGTATCCATGTTTATATGTAATTAAATGCTTAAATTAAAATGAAATAAGGATACTTATCTGTGTTTGAATGTGTAGGTGCTGGAAAATCATCGAAGTCTGCTACCCGTTTCAGTGTCACCGATCTCACCACTGTTGGTCCCAGGTCCGGGAAGAAAAAAGCTACTGCTAGCCCAAGTACTGCCATCCCCAAGCCTACTGCTTCCAAAGGAAAGAAGAGGAAAGCCTCTGAGGCAGACAATCTAGAAGGCCTGCCTCTAATTCGCCACCAGTTCCTTGAGTATTTTGTTGATGTAAGGATCACTAACTTAACTTAGTTATCCTGCCCACTTGAGGATCATGTTATCCTAAGCTTTATATTGCCTTTTTGCAGAAATTCGCTGAAATCGAGGATTACGTAGGCAGTGTTGAAGAAGTTGAGCAAAAGTGCGTAGATCTCCAAAAGATGATGCTGGCCAAGGATAAGAAGATTGCCTCCCTTGAAAATGATGTCAATTTGCTGAAGAGGGAACTTGTCTTGGTTCACATTACTGCTGATCAGGAGAAAAATGATATCACCAATGATGCTAAAATCTCTGCGGCCATTGCTATGTATAAAACCCAGTTGCAGATGGCTCAAGAAGCTCTGGATCCTGACTTTGACAAGAGCAGCTGGGACGTAGAGGGCTGGAAGGCTAGATTGGCTGAGCTGGATGATGAAGAAGAGGTCCTAGCAATCGAGGCTGGCGGCAGTGGAGTCAAGGATCAGGTGGATGATGCTGGAGCTGAAGGAGATGGTGATGCAGCAAAGGTGTAAGCTGCAGGAATGGGCGATGAAGGACATTTCTAGACGTAGCCGGAGCCCATTTTTTTAGAATTTGGTAGTTTCATTTTGGTTATGGTGTTTTGAAACAATCTTGGGGTTGTAATAACTTTAGACAATAGTTTCTAGGGTGAAGGATCATGGATCATTGAACAATAGGCAGGATAATGGGTGGTGGATGGATCCTCTGTTTGGGGGATGAAGCCACTCGTTATCCTTCCGTCTTGTATTTCCTGCACTACAAAGACCCGTAAACAATGGACACCCTTTGCCAACCCATGTGGACGGGGCACGTTTTGCTGGTAGAAACGTGGGTTGGCAATTTTGACAACCTTAAAGGGTTTAACGTTTTGTGAATAAAATAACTTTAACTTTTTGGCTATCTCCTGTGTTGTTACCCTTGTTAGTACTTTACTTTTCAATTTTTGTGATATTCATTTTGGCTAAACTTATCAAGTAAGGAAAAAATTTAAGAAATATCCTCAAAAAGTTTAGGATATGATCAAGGATCACATATCCTATAGTCGACAAGTTCTGAAAAGTAGTGTAGTTTAAGGATCATAAATTCAGTTGTCAAAGGATAAGGGTCACTCGAATGAATAATGAATAAAATCAAAATAGTTAAGGATCATACCTGAGAATCCAAGTTAGGATCCTATCCTTTAACACTTATAATTAGGATAACCAAAAGACAAACCTTAGTAGAAGGTAAGGATCAAGGATCCTTGGTCGTTTAGCTTCAAAAACCAGAAATAGGATACAACTTGGGACTAAGCCAATATAAGATAAAAGTTAGTAACTGGGGACAAGCCCAACAATTCTGGGGACAAGCCCAATATACTGGGGACAAGCCCAAAGGATAAATGGGGACAAGCCCAAAGGATAACCGGGGACAAGCCCGAAGGATAACTGGGGACAAGCCCAAAGGATCGTGTGTAAACTGGAGTATGGCCCTTACTGGCGACTATCCAAACTTAGCGACATGAAAATGCCAAAACCTTAGCTAACGTGAAAACGTTAGAAACCTTAGGAACGGATGTATGGTATGTCTACCATTATACGTAGGATCCTGAATATAGCCAGCACAATGAAATTGTCAGCCCCTAAAGCGAGTACTGGTCCCATTGCCATGAACTATACCAGGATCATCGTGCGCTACTGGCGAAACTGGGGACAGGCCCAAACTGGGGACTAGCCCAAATAACTGGGGTCAAGCCCAAATAACTGGGGTCAAGCCCAAATAACTGGATACTTCTGTGGATACTCAATCCTTTGTTAAGGATACCTGAACCTTCAAAACTCAGAATCAAGTGAAAGGAGGATAAAGGATAAAGGATACTTCTGTGGATACTCAATCCTTTCCTGACTCAGCTTCGATCAAGTAAGGGCCTTCCCACTTTGGTGCCAACTTTCCATCAGCAGGATTGGTAGTATTCTGAAATGCTTTCCTTAACACCATATCTCCAACTTGGAATTTCCTGATTCTGACATTTTTGTTGTAGGCTCCAGCCATCCTTTGTTGATAACTGACCATCCTTATCCTTGCCAAATCCCTGAGTTCTTCTATAGTATCCAAGTCTTGAACCAAGTTTTCAGCATTTTCTTCAGGATCACGAATGCTTGTTCTTGCAGTAGGAACCACCATCTCTGTAGGGATCACTGATTCTGCCCCAAATACCAAAGAAAATGGAGTTTGGCCAGTAGCATTCTTGGGAGTTGTCCTATCAGCCCATAGTACATAAGGTAGTTCTTCTGCCCACTTTCCTTTCTTGGATCCAAGCTTTTTCTTCAAATTGTTGATGATGATCTTATTGGATGATTCTGCCTGACCATTAGCTTGTGGGTGGACTGGTGTTGATGTTATCATCTTAATCCCCCATCTGTCACAAAAGTTAGTAGTTCTATTCCCAATAAACTGGGATCCATTATCACAAACAATTTCAGAAGGGATACCAAATCTAGTAATAATGTTTCTCTTAATAAAGGATATCACTTCTTTTTCTCTGACTTGAGCAAAGGCTTCAGCCTCTATCCACTTGGAGAAGTAATCAGTCATAGCAAGCATGAACACTTTTCCACCAGGTGCCTTAGGAAGCTTACCAACTATATCCATTCCCCATCTCATAAATGGCCAAGAAGAGGATATACGATGCAAAAGTTCCGCTGGTTGGTGAAGGATATTACTGTGTCTCTGACAAGGATCACATTTCTTGGCATATTCTACAGCATCCTTCTTCATAGTAGGCCAATAGTATCCTGTCCTCAGGATCCTTGAGAACAATGCTCTGTCCCCAGTGTGGTTTCCATAATCTCCTTCATGGAAATCCTTTAGGACTTCTTGGATTTCAGGATCCTCTATGCATCTTAGATATGGACCTGCAAGAGATCGTTTGTACAACATATTATTCAATATTGTAAATTGAGATACCTTGATTTTGAAAGCCCTAGGGTTTTCTCCTGTAGGAATCTCTCCATGTTGTATGTATCTCAAGATTGGAAGGATCCATGATCCTGCATGAGATTGAGTATCATCACTAGGGATGATTGCAGAATCCTCTCCTATCTCCATAGCTACATGATCCTCGATAGCAGGGGTCAGAATATGGATAATAGGGATCTTGATATCCTCCGGGATCTTCAAGGATGATCCTAAATTGGCTAATGCATCAGCCTCTGCATTCTCTTCCCTTGGTACCTGTGTCAAACTAAAGAAAACAAAAGAGAGTGCCAATTCTTTGACTAT
The DNA here is from genome assembly GCA_030545235.1 of Helianthus tuberosus. NCBI lineage: Eukaryota > Viridiplantae > Streptophyta > Magnoliopsida > Asterales > Asteraceae > Helianthus > Helianthus tuberosus. The sequence continues at coordinate 27,959 of JARYGA010012075.1, forward strand.
CTCTAAATATTTGATTAGATTTTCACCTTTAACAGCATATGATCCATTAAAGTGATTAGTGATTAATAATGAATCTACATGTACTTCAAGATACCTGATCCTCATATGCTTAGCAATTTGCAAACCAGCTATCAAGGCTTCATACTCAGCCTCATTGTTGGTAGTTTGAAATTCACAAGCTATGGAGTGGGGTATTATGTCTCCCTGTGGCGATTTTAGTAGTATTCTGAGCCCTGTTCCTTTTACATTAGAGGCTCCATCAGTGAAGAGTATCCAAGGATCCTTACTTTCTTCAAGTTGTTGGACTTCTAACTCATCTTCCTTTTGCAAATCACTACTAAAATCTGCCACAAAGTCAGCTAAGGCTTGGGATTTGATAGCAGTCCTTGGTTTATATCTTATATCATATGCACTAAGCTTCACCGCCCACTTAGCCATCCTTCCTGACATTTCAGGTTTCCTGAGAACATTCTTAATTGGAAAATTAGTCCTAACAATAATGGCATGAGTTTCAAAATAATGTCTTAATTTAGTAGATGCCATAATTAATGCAAGGATAAGTTTCTCTAAGTGTGAATACCTGGATTCAGCATCAAGTAAACTCTTACTTACATAATAAACAGGATGTTGTGTACCTTGGTGATCCTTAACAAGGACCACACTTACTGCTTTTGAGGATACTGCTAAGTATAAGGATAATATATCCCCTTTTTTATGGTTTCACCAAGGCCGGGGCTAAGGATAGGTAATCCTTAAGAGCTTTGAGGGCACTTTCATGCTTCTCAGTCCATTCAAATTTCTTGTTCTTCCTCAGGATATCATAGAATTCCTTGCACTTTTCTGAGGATTTGGATATGAACCTGTTCAAGGCTGCGATTCTGCCTGTCAATCTTTGCACATCCTTAGCATTGGCAGGAGATTTGATATTCACAATAGCCTTGATTTGCTCTGGACTTGCTTCAATGCCCCTCTTTGTCACCATATAGCCTAAGAATTTACCTGCCTTAACACCAAAATAACACTTGGAAGGATTTAGTTTCATATTAAATTTATCAAGGATATTGAATGCTTCCTCCAAGTCTTTAAGGTGATCCTCAGCTTTCTTGGACTTAACCACCATGTCATCAATATAGACTTCCATAGTGTGTCCAATTTGTTCCTTGAACATCATATTGACTAGCCTTTGATAAGTAGCACCTGCATTCCTTAGTCCAAATGGCATAACAATATAACAATATATACCAGTTGGGGTCATAAAGGCTGTATCCTCTTGATCAGATGGTTCCATCTGAATATTTTGAAATCCAGATGAAGCATCCATAAAAGTCAACAACTCATAACCCGCGGTAGCATCCACCATGGAGTCAATGTGGGGTAATGGGAAAGGATCCTTGGGACATGCCTTGTTTAAATCAGTAAAATCGACACATACCCTCCACTTTCCATTTTTCTTTTGAACAACAACCACATTGGCTAACCATCTTGGATACTTAACCTCTCTTATCATACCTGCCCGAAGTAGTTTATCTACTTCTTCCTGGATAATAGCATTCCTTTCAGGTGCAAACTTCCTCCTCTTTTGATGTATAGGCTTGAATGACCTGTCAATGCCAAGCTTATGAGTAATTATATCCTTAGATATACCTGTCATGTCTTCATGTTTCCAGGCAAAGGTGGATTTCCTCCTCTTAAGGAAGGATACTAGATCCTGCTCAATGTTGCTAAGGATCCCTGATCCTATGAAAACTATGGATTCAGGATCATGAGGATCCATGAGGATTTCTTTTACATCCTGCTCTCTTGCCTCCAAGACATCTCTTGAAGGATACTTTAATTGCTATTACTCCCTTGATCTTGAGGCTGGCTTCATTGATGATGTATAACAATTCTTAGCCTCTTGTTGATCGCTCTCAATTTTCACCACTCCCCATGGACTTGGAAGCTTTACACACTGATGATAGGTGGATGGAACTGCCTTCATATCATGTATCCATGGCCTGCCAAGGATAACATTGCAACAAGATAAGCAATCTATAACACAAAATTTTTGATAAGAATGCAATCCTTCAATATAGATTGGGAGTTTGATGTCCCCCAATGTATTCTTAGTTTCTCCACTGAATCCCACAAGTACTGAGGATCTTGGGACAATATCAGACTCCGGGATATTCATTTTCTTGAGGACATCAAGCTGAATGATGTTCACAAAGCTTCCTCCATCGATTAGGATCCTGCGAACAAAGTGGTTAGAAATAAACAATGTAATTACAAGACCATCATGATGAGGATCCTGGACATCAACACGATCATCCTCATCAAAGGTTATGACTTTATCCTGGGTAACAACGGAGGTCCGGACGGGTCTGTCTCCATTATCCATCTTGGTTTCCTTAGCATGTCTTTTTGCTGCTGAAAAGAAGGTACCACAAATGTCTGATCCACCGGATATGAAGTTTATAACTTGTGCATCTGCTGGAGGAGCAGGAGCCCTTTCCGGGATCCTTTCAGGATCCTGGATCCTTGACTTTTTTCGTCCCAAAAGTTCCTTCAAATGCCCCTTGCTCAACAAGTAACCAATTTCCTTTCTTAGTGCAATACACTTCAGTGAGATGCCCGAAATCCTCATGATATGCACACCACTTGGACTTATCATTTGTAGCAGCTGGTTTATCACTTTTTCTCGGCCACCTAGCTTTCTCACCTAGACTCTGCATTGCAAGGATTAGATCATTGTTATCAACAGAAAAACAGTATTCAGAAATAGGAGGATAATCGTCACCATCCTCTTCTTGTTCCACTGCATGTATGTTTTGGTTATCAGATTTGTTATAGGATTTTGATTTGTTGTTCCTGAAGTAGGATCCTTGCTTTTCCTGTTTTGAGGATCCTGTCAATCTCTCCTGGATCCTTTTGTCATCCTCTATACGGATGAACCTAAGGGCCCTGGTTCTTACTTCATCAAGATTCCTACAAGGGGTCATAACAAGATCATCATAGAACAATGAATCCCTAAGCAATCCCATTTTGAAGGCTTCTACAGCCGTAGCTATATCTAGGTTAGGGATATCTAAGGATTCTTTACTAAACTTAGTGATGTAATCTCTAAGTGATTCATTTTGACCTTGTGTTACCCTTTATAGATCACTAGTTAATCGTTCAAACTTTCTACTACAAGAGAATTGACTATTAAACAAATTAACTAGATTAGCAAATGAAGTAATAGAGTAAGGGGGAAGACTTAGCAGCCATTTAAGAGCAGATCCTGTGAGTGTGGATCCAAATCCCTTGCATAGACATGCTTCTTTTAACCTCTCAGGAATTGGATTGATCTCCATCCTCTCCCTGTATTGAGCTACATGCTCCTCTGGATCCGTTGAACCATCATACAGCTTCATGGATGGTATCTGGAATCTTTTGGGTATCTCAGCATCACAAATAGGTGGTGCAAAGCGAGATATCCTATGGCTACCATCTGCAATTTCAGGGATGGGTTTGACCACTCCTGGTACACTGGATATCATGTCCTTGAGCTTCTGTAACTCCCTGGCCATAGCCTGATTGATACATGTATCCTGCATAGAGCCATGGTTAGTGTTATATGAATTATTAAAAGTGTTACCTCCCACAGGATTCGTGTTTGGAATTCCAGATGTGAATCCATATTGACGAGACTCTGGTATGATTGAAGGACCAGAGGAAGCAATGGTTTGCATTGGTATGAAGTCTCCTTGATGAACATCCGAGCTCGGGGGCTGCATACTTCTTGGGAATCCTTGATCCTGAAAGATGTTGGATCCTTGAGGCTGAGATGATCCTTGAACCTGAAAGGACCCTGGATTCATAAAGGATCCTTGGACCTAGGAGGATCCTTGGACTTGGGAGGATCCTTGAACCTGGGAGGATCCTTGGACCTGGGAGGATCCTTGGACCTGGGAGGATCCTTGGACCGGGTGCATTCCTAAATATCCTCTTGAGCTGATAAAGGATCCCTGATGCTGAAAAGAGGATCCCGATGGCTGAGAGCAGGATCCTTGAGGTTGGAAGTGAGAGCCAAATGCCTGACTTATAGTTGCTGTTCCATAACGCCATTCTGATGGACCACTTTGATACTGGATGCCCGGAACTGCCGATTGTAGGGTAGTTACAACTGGAGTGTCAAAATTCAATGACCTTGGCATCAGAGGAGGGTGATCCTCCACTGATTTCTTCCGTTTCTTGATATCACCAATCTCTTGGAGGATCCGTTCATTGGTTGTGTCCTGCTCTTGCATGCGATCCCTCATCTGCAAAATCAGATTAAAAAGATCATTAGTAGTAGGATTAGTGGAAACAGAAGAAGTTGGTGGTTTTTGGAAAATGGGGGTTTGTCTCTTTGCAACATTTTCAGCATTCTTCTGGGATCCAGAAGGTGGTGGAGGCAAAGGAGGAACGCCTTGTGAAGAACTGATCGCCGACATAGAACTTGATGTGTTCTTTGCTGAGGAAGCCATTTACTTGATTGTAACGAACCGAAATGATCACCAGAATAATAATTTCTCAAGAACGAAGCACCAATTACCCCATGGTAGGCGCCAAACTGTTTTGGTCAAAAATCAAGCAATGATAATGCAACCAAACTTTCTGTTGTGAGGTGTGATGCTTAAATCAATGAACAATACTAAGTATCACTCTGAAATGTAATGAACAAGTGACACAAAGATTTATACGAGGAAAAAGCCCTTGATCAATGAATGATCTCCGGCATAAAAAACCTCGGGTGATGGAAACTACCGATCACCAACTCAGATTAAACAAGAAATGTATTACAACTTCGGATGATAGCGAGCTAGTTACAAGGATCACCATAGTGTAATGTGCAAAAAAGTGTGTAATCGCCAAGTGAATCGTCGAGAGCTGGTGATAGCAGTTTCGAGTGTGTTAAGCTAAAAATAGCCCCGTGTTCTAATTTAGCTCGCTATCCCCTTTTAAAAATGGAAAATATCTAAGCTAACAAACTGTCCGCATATTATGCAAGTCCTCCACGACCTCCATAACGTCCATTTCAGCCATGCACGTGCGGAATCAATATGGAATATGCTCCAGGAATATCGCCAAGACCAAGTCCAAGCTCGTACTCCTGCAAAACAACTTCATGTTCAAAGCAGACAATCGTTAGTATAAGGATCCTGATGATGATCCATGATCCTGATCCTACAATACTTTCTGAGGATCACTAATTCAGACAGAATTGAAGATCACTAAACCCAACAGTAAATGAAGATCACTGATCATTGGAAAATCCTCCCCTAACAGTAAGCTAGGGGGAGGTCATGAACAGAAAGATCAGGAATGTGATTCTTCTTGATCTGGTCAAGAACGGATAAGACAAGACACGCCAAAGCATCGGCATTGTTTGGCTAAAAGAGATTTTTGTAATGTTGAAAAACTCGGTGATAAAGTCTGGAAAGGGGAACCGTAACCCTAAGGTGAAAGGAAAGGCACTAAAGCACAACCACTCGTCGGAAACCTTGTCTGACCGGATTTCCCGGTCAAACGGCCGGAATACTGTCCCTTCCGGGAAGATACCGAAGGATTTGAGGGCCGACAAATGGGCACTATCAAAGGTACATATTTCTTTCTCCGGATCCTTGAGAAGATTCTATTGTATGAATGTGGGGGCGGAGTCACCGGAACTCGATCTTGTTTGCCTTGTCATATTCTCGCCGGAATGCTGAACCGAAAGAGAGAAGAAGATGGAAAAGAGAGAGAGGTTTTTACCTTTTTTCACTTCGGTAAAGAATAAATGGGATAAGGATGAGAAGTTATAGGGTGGTGATGAGTAAATAGAGGCTGAGCAGTTGCAAGCGGTCACATCATGGGTCTAATCTCTTAAATTGCCTCGTTCTCCGTAAAAAATACAAACCGTTAGTGCCAGGATACTAAACGGTAACATTTTTTGGGGACAATTGTTATGGGTAAAATTCTGAGCCCATATCCTGGGAAATATCTTGAGTTATATCTTGATTGTATGATATCTGCTCATATCCGGGATGCTCATTCGGGATATTGGTAACATCCTGAATGGTATCCTCAGGATTACTAACGGGTTGTGTGCAGGAGTACGCGTCCAGATGCCCAACGTTCACGAAGACCCTTTCTCCGGGAGACTCGGTCCAAGTCGTTCAAATGAAGACGTTGAAGCCGCATTACTCGGTCTACAACGTTAACAATGGAATATTCGGGAGCATCCCATATTTATAGGACTTTTAGTTAGTGTTTCGTTACTATAAATAGGTGGGTATATCAGATCGAATAGGACATCACAATCACACTCACTACACTCTTACACTCGTTCTCTCGCAATTTTCACTTTCACAAAAAAGCATTGTAACACTTAGCGATCTGGTCGATATCCTGCACTGTATCCTGACGTTTGAAGCAATAAGAAGAACTAGGCAGTTGCGATTGTCAGCTCTCGAGGTTTTATGCCGGCGATCTAGATTGATCAAGGGCTTTCCTCGTACATCTCGTGTCGTTTCCTTTACTTTTTGCTCATAGTTTGATCGTCGATACAGCTCAATATCCTGAGCCGTATCCTGAAAACTGTTTTTACGAACAACTTAACCAGCATATTTCCAACGCACTTTTTAGCACACTACCTCACTTAACTAATTTGATCACTTAATTGCTACGGTAATTTTTGACCAAAACATTCATATTTGTGGTCTTCTGCATGTCGGCCTCCATATCTTTGGTCATCTAGTTGTTGGCCTCCATGTCATCATTTGACAAGCTTTTGGAATTTAAAAGGTCATGTAGTCGGTCTAGTTTAAGTAAGAGCTTTTTTCCCACTTTCTCCTTAACATCCACAAACCATTTCTTTATATTTTTCTTGGATAATTTGAGCTTGGGTGCAAGGAATTTGTTAAATGGCCCCATGAAACTAAAAGATACATTTGCCATCAAAACCACAGAGTCTAAGCCTTCTTTATTGAGTAAACTAAAAAAAATAACCCTGATGTTTGGTCATTTTTGTCATTTTAGTCCAAAACTCAAACTTTTTGAATCTGGGTCCCTATGGTTTCAATTTTGTTGCCAACTTTATCCAAAAACAAAATCTTGTCAGATTTTTCAGTAAACATCCAATTTTTTGGTTTTTTTCCTCCTTTTTAATGAAGGGCAAAATGGTCATATTTTTTAATTTGTTATAATAAAACGTTAAAAGACCATTTTGCCTTTCATTAAAATAGAGGAAAACGACAAAAAAAAGGATGTTACATGAAAAATCTGACTAGATTTTGATTTTGGATGAAAATGGCAACAGAATTGAAAACACAGAGATTCAGATTCAAAAGTTTTGAGGTTTGGACTAAAGTGACCAAACCTTAAGGACCATTTTGGCAGTTTACTCCTTTTTTTTAACCAGGAGTTTTAAAAAGATGAAAGGGCACAGAAGTTGACATTAGTTACGCTTAAGACAAGAGGGCTATGATCAGAGAGAAACCTTAGCAGTGTCACCAAGCTTGCATTCGACCAAAGATCAATTAATTAAGAGTAAACTGCTAAAATGGTCCCTGAGGTTAGGTCACTTTTACCACTTTAACTTAAACCTTTTGAATCTGGGTCATTGTGGTTTCAATTTTGTTGTCATTTTCATTCAAAATCAAAATTTGGTCAGATTTTTCAGTTAACATCCAGCATTTTTGTCTTTTTTCTCCCTTTTAATGAAGGGTAAAATTGTCTTTTAACGTTTTATTATAACAAATTAAAATAATCTGACCATTTTGCCCTTTATTAAAAGATAGGAAAAAGACAAAAAAGTTGGATGTTAACTGAAAAATCTGACTAGATTTTGCTTTTAGATGAAAATGACAACAAATTTGAAACTACAGGGACCCAGATTCAAAAAGTTTGAGTTTTGAACTAAAGTGGCAAAAATAATCAAACCTTAAGGACCATTTTGGCAGTTTACTCATTAACTAATGACTTACAAAATAAATGCTCAACTTTGCTAAATTACCACCATTATCCGATGCATAGGCGAATCTTCTACCAAACATTAAATACTTCCAGAGGTTTGTGTTATAAATGAACTTGTTAAACCATCTAGCATCCGAAGGATTGAAATCACACTTTAACTTGTCCTCATGTTGATGCATATTCTGTAACAACAACTTAATAGCTTAATAGTTTAGTCTTTGGATATTTTATGTTGGGCTTGGAAGGGGGGTTAGCTTGTTTAGAGTTGTAATGGGTTTGGAGAATGACCTAGCCTAGTCCAAAGCCAAGTATGCAAACATGTAGTATATAAACGTGTTTTGCATTAGGGTTTTGGTTAATCTTTAGAGTTAGTCTTCCTAGAGTATTCTAGAGAGAAAGACAACGCAGAAAGGAGAGGGGGGCGAGTTAGAGAAAGTGATTGGTTTGTGAGTCTTGAATTGATTGTAAACATTAGTGTTGGGTAATAAATTTAAGACGGTTTAAAAGTGATTGTTCGTGTTCTTCATTTTACAAACTTGTTTATGTATTCGTTAGATCTACTAAGGGAATTCCGCACCCTTGGTTGATTATCAATATCGTAATCGATCCACAATTAAAGGGACCTACACCTCCGGAACTCTGACCTTTAGCTTCCTATTCCTAAGGGGTGTAAACACACAAAATATGAAATTCTTCTTAAATTCCTTATATAGAACCACTAATTATAATGAAATATTGAAACATATTGGTTACAACATCGACGGAACCAAAGGGGGTCAGGGGGTCTGTTGACCCTCCGGCCGACTAGTTTTTCTTCTCCGGAAATTCAACGATAGACTGGTTTCTAGGCGTTTTCTTGGTGTTTGACCCTTTAAATTGTGGTAAACCACATATAATAAAGTTTAGATCTGAAATTCCATATGTGAAAGTTTGTAAGAACTAGGTTAACTATGAAGAAGACGAAGTGCAGAAGAAAAAGAAGAAAAGGAAAGAAATTAGGTTACAACTCACAAATAAACTAATATTTTATTGCTCACCTTTTTATCATTCTTTTTTACCTTCCCAATGTTGCTTTTTCAGATTTTTTTTATCAAAGTTTCACACTAAATAATCTAATCTAAACTTAATAAAGGATTCCTTAATATGCCACTTGGCAATTTTCTAATGTAAGGATTCTATAAAATGCCATTTGGCAATTTCTAATGTAATTAAGCTTTTTAAATACAAGTTAATTTTATTTTTAACCTTTTTAATTTGTGATTTAATATATATTCATTTTCATTGAGCTTTTTAAATACAAGTTAATTTTAGCTTTAAGCTTTTCAATTTGTGATTTAGTACATATGTGTTTTCTATAATGGAAAACAAAATTTCAATTTATGATTTAGTATATTCGTTTTTTATGTTACCAATTACCATTACACAATTCGTTAAAGTGCCCATTAATTTTTAGAAAATAACTTTTATAATTACAAAAGCAAAGTTCCCATAAATTTTAGGATTTTTCTTATATCACCATTGATGATATCAAAAATCAAAAAACAATTATCCTTTTCAATTATGAAGGGAACAACAAAATTGGTTTATATCTTTAATTAATCAATAGTTGATTAGATTTACTTTGGGTTTTAAATTGGAATTTGCAATTTGTTTTCTTATTTAGGGTTTGAATTCTCTTTAAGCTCAAACAATTGAACTCTTGCGATTTTAAGATTTATATTCACAAATATCACGCATTATCTATCTATATTTAGGGTTATTTACTTAGCCTTGTAGTCTCACATAAACCCTCATAATCACCGACCTCTCCGTACAAATTATTTCACACCATGTAAGTTTTTAGATTTGAATTTAAAAATAGTAACTAGATTTTCTCAAAATCCTAATTTAGAGTTTCAATACTCTTTAAACTTATGTGATTTTCATATGTATATATATATATATATATCACGCATCATCTATCTATATTTAGGGTTATTTACTCCTTCTTGTAGCCTCACATAAACCCTCATAATCACCGACCTCTCGTAAGTTAACTCACATCAGGTAAGTTTATTAATCTTTGTTTTCTATGTAGTCATTATTTTTAATTTCATCACTACCGTCTTGATATATTTGATTACATATATAAATTTGCAATCACAAACATAAATGTAATGTGTATCTTGATTTTATATTGTTTTATTCAATAAGAATAATTAATTTATGTAAATTAGTTTGCACATTATAAGTTTTCATTATTCTTATCTTAAACCCATATAATATGCGGGTCTATAAACTAGTGATATTAATATAAAGGAGTTTTTTTTCATTCTTTTTCGTAGTTTTACTTTTTATAGTTATAAATTATAGAGTAAATTACTTTTTTAGTTTGTGTGTTTTAGTGGTTTTAAACACTTAAGTTTAAAAATAGAAAGTTTAACGTCTTGAGTTCCTAACCATTCATTTTATAACGTTTTAAGTTCACTTTTTTAATACTTGTACTTTTGATTTTGGACTCAAATGGTTAAAACCGCTAAAACACATAGACTGAAAACATTATAAAATAAGCGGTTAGAGACTCAAGGCGTTAAACTTTTTTTTATTTTGAACTTAATGGTTAAAGCCACTAAAACATAAAGACTTGAAAAATAATATACTCTAAATTATAGTTAAAAAATGGTTTATTTGATTTAATTTTTTATTTTAAGTTTATTAGTTTATATAATTATATTTTAATTTTTATTTACGCATTGGTTATGAAAAGTATATATTATACCTTAGTTAGCTTAAAAGTACATGTATATCATGACCCCCTGTTAAAAGATTCTGGTTCCGACAATGGGTTACAAATAGAACCACTAATTATAATGAAATATTGAAACATATCGGTTACAAATGGCGTTATGTTTTTTGAGAGCACCAAGGTCCCATATACACAAAATACCACTCGATTGACCCAAAGAAGTTTACATACACCGTTGTAATCCCCCAAATACTTGCACAATTAATTTTGGAGCTATCTGATAATATAGTTTTCCTAGAAACAAATGAATTCAGCACGATAAGACCATGTGCAGTGGTTTAGCCAAATAATGCCCCCACCATGGGGCGTTTTGTGACACGTGGCAGTCCAGTCAGCATGAGGCATTATTGGGGGTTATTGCAAAAGTGG
>JARYGA010012076.1:0-36182 GCA_030545235.1 Helianthus tuberosus
GATCATCCCTAGCCTTGAGCTAGTAGTAAGATCTTCTACTCTTCATTTTACTGTCACACCATAGCTTTTGTGGAAGCGTGGGTTTAATTGGTGTGACTTCTTAATACCATAGCAACAATCATAACAATGCTTTATGATAAAAATACGAGATGTTCATCCATTAATTAAAGTGAGAGAATACCACAACACCATTGTTTGAAAACATTGACACTTACTACAAGTTACAAACCATGACATGTTTAAACGAATTCACAAGACTCAAACAAAAGTACTTAAATAAAACCCTGAGTTTAGAATTATGTATCCCGCCCCGGAAAGGAATACACCCGCTAAACTCAACAACCCTGGATAACATCTTTTATTCAACGCAGCTAGACACAATAGCACACTTCGCCAGATCCATTAATTTCCTGAAATACACGTAGTTTGAAAAATCAACAAAAGTTGAGCGAGTTCATGTGAAAGTGAGTATGTATAAACCTTCAAAGTATGAATAAAAGTCCCTGGTATGTAGCAATAAGGAAAAAGAGATCACCAATGGGTTGCAAAGCCACTGGTATGTGTGAAAAGGTGCAGGAAGACTCAAACCTAGCAAATTTGTGCGTCGGGCACATAGTCACCTCTATGGGCCGCCCCGACCTCATGGGTGTGGGCTCGCTACAACCAAATAGATCTATGACTCATGTCCCTCGGTCCTAACAACGAGGATTGATGGCCTTAAGTGTTGTACCCACCCTTCACATGATCTAGTAGTAAACCCTCCTTAAGCTAACCATACCATGTATAAAATTGTCTGTAGTAATTGTAACATGTATTCCACCCCCGAAGTATAAAACTGAAAACAGTTAAGAGAAAAGGGGGACATGAACTCACAGTAGTGCGTCTTGAACCGTATCTCAACTCTGTCAGCTACACGACAACCTACAACGTACTAATGTCTATTAGACGAACGGGTCGTGCCTTGGCTTAGAGTTAAATGTTTTGAGTTACGTTTCATTTATTATTCCGAGTAATAATTATTTGTCAAAATAATTAATATTTCAACTTAATCATATGTCGTGTTGGAATATTTGTTCGTGCACTATTCTCGTATTAATACTTCTAAAGTATTTTATATATAAGTGTTTTCCTTCCCAAGGATGGGACATTTTACACACGTATGTTCGTATCGGAAATATATTTTTAAGTCCCTTTTTGAGATTATATACTTAACCATATTCATGTATAAAACCATCCTCCGATACTTTGTATTTTGTTATAAAATTTATGGCGAGGTTTATCTTTTGAAAACGTAATCTAAAATATACTAGTAAACACTTGTCCAGAAAATATTTACTAAGTGTTAGGATTTTCGGAAAATTTCGCCATAGTCTCCTTTCTAAATAGAGGTGTCCATGCTCAATAGCATATCATTTTCTTTTACATATATCCCGTAGATCGTTCTCACATAGCCAACCCGACAATTAGACATGCAATAAACCACTTATGTCATTTCAGCTTCATTAATCAAAACTGGACTGTTTTCAAGCATTTTAATAAAATAGTTAACCTTCTCCAAAAATTCCCAAATTTTTACAGAATGTCATATACCCTCCAAGTTTTATTGTGTAAAAATATCGGGGTCCATTTCATTACCAATATTTTATAGAAATTCATTTACCGGACTGAAATCAGATTCGTCACTTTCTGATTGCAGTTCTCCAAAAATTCCCAAATTTTTACAGAATGTCATATACCCTCCAAGTTTTATTGTGTAAAAATATCGGGGTCCATTTCATTACCAATATTTTATAGAAATTCATTTACCGGACTGAAATCAGATTCGTCACTTTCTGATTGCAGTTCACGGAAAAATTGATTTAAAATTCATTGTAAGTCCGATTGATGAAATTCCAGTGGGACAATTATTTGGACACCAGTGGTCATCTACAGTACCAATTTCATGATCTGAATCTACACAAAATTCAAGTTATGACGGAAAACATGACGCTTATTTTCAGCAGTAAAATGCAGCTTGAGCTGCTGTTACAAAACGGGTCTTTAAAAATAGTAAACGAAGTCCAAAAATTATGATTCCAGTGCCATTAGAACCGTATTTCAAAATACATAAATCTAGTGTTCAGAAAATACATTTTCTGCTTTATTAAAGTCCAGTTACAGCCAACTGAAGTTGGCTGAAAATGTCATTCAGCAAGCTGTTTTTAGCTTAAATATTACTAAAACGCACACATACGATCACCATAAATATAAAATAAAAGATGATCAAAGAAGCTTACTACTAGCTTTGAAGCTAGGGAAGAAACACTAGAGAAAATGGGTGGATAAAAGCAATTGTGAGAGGTCCTTCAACTTCCGAAAGCTCCAAGCTTCCTAGCTTAGCTCCTTGCACCTCTAAATCACCTTGGAGTGCTTGTTAGTGAAATGAAAATGGTGGAGTTGGGATAGGGGTGATGAACCATAGCCTGTGTGAGGAAGGAGAAAGGAATCTTTGTGGTGATTAAAGTGAGGGTAAAATGGTTGTTTATAATTCCATTTCTAGTGACCATGGGGTAGCATGTTCCTTGGAGTATCAACATAATCCTCCATATTCCAAGAAAATCATTTAGGATAATGAGTAAAGTTGGGGTAATCTTGGAAGGTGGGGTCCCATCTAGGAAAGACTTCAGGATATTCCTTCACGACTGGAATATCTTCTATTCTCGGCTCAGCTGCTTCTTTATCCACGATGTGTGCCAAGAAGGCAACACATTCCTTCTTCAAACACTTTCTAGCCTTCAAGCAACTAATGATCCTCAGAAGCGTATCGCGCTTCTCTCCGTGTACTATGATCGTTTCTCCATCCGCCATTGGGATGCGAATGGTCTTCTCGTGACAAACAATCTCAGCTCTGTTGCTTGACAACCAATCCATCCCTACTACCACGTCGAAGCTCCCCAACTCGACTGGCAGTAGATCTAGCGTAAATTCGTGTCCTCCCAGTTCTATCATGCATCCTCTAATGACTTCATTCGTTTCAACTAGTTTCCCATTAGCCAGCTCAATTGAGTACGGAATGTCTAACTTACTAGCAGTTAACCCAAGCATATTCTTAAATTCTAACGATACAAAGCTATAGTCGGCACCAGTATCAAATAGCACAGATGCAAAGCATTGATTTATAGGGAACGTACTAGTGACAACGTTTGGATCCTGGCACACTTCCCTTGCACCAATGCTGAAGACTCTTCCTTGTGCTTGGTTCAGTTTTGGGCATTCCCTCTTAAAGTGCCCGATGTCTCCACAATTGAAACACCCTGGTCCTCGACCATTCCCATTTCCATTTCCACCTTGAGCGTTGTTTTGGTTGCGATTCCCACTCCCAGCTTGGTTTGCAAAGTTCCCACGGTTTCCATTTCTGCCATTTCCTCCCTGTTGGCGGTTTCCATTACCATTCCCATTGCCTCGATTACCACCACGCCCAGCACCAGTTCCAGCCCAACAAGTATCCTTCGAGTGGCCGTTCTTCCCACATGACTCACATTTCCTTAATCTGCATTGGCCGGAATGATGGCGCTGCCATACCTCACACTTGGGCAGAGTGCCCATGTACCCCTTTCCTTTGTTCTCAGTACCGGTTTTAGCCCTGGCCGGTGCGCTTGTCTCACCCTTTTTGTTTGAAGTGCTGGTGCCTTGTTTGAAGTTGGAGAATTTCCGTTTGTTTTCACCAGACGACTCCACATGAGTCTCCTTCTTCTTCGGTTCAGAATCTGAAAACTTGTTCAATCTAATGGCTTCCTCAGTAAGTGCCACACTGAGATCGATGGCTTCAGTAATCGTTGCAGGCTTGGACGTGGTTACAATGCTCATGATCTGGGGTGCCAATCCCCAGATGAAGCGCTTAACGCGTTTAAATTCGGGCGTGACCATGTACGGCACTACATGGGACAAATCATGAAACCTTTGAACATATTCTGCAATCTTAGGACCCTCCATTTTTAGGTGCCAGAACTCAGTTTCTAGCTTTTGTATTTCAGCACGCGAGTAGTACTTTTTCCTCATTAACTCTTTTAACTCAGCCCAGGTTAATGCATAAGCAGCAGCTTCTCCTAAAGTTCGCACTTGCAGATTCCACCACGATAGGGCACCATCCAGAAACAGCCCTTGTAGGTCCGTTTTCGACACCGTTCGATTGCGAATCGACCGTTTGAAGTGCGGAATCCTTCAACGATCGTTGATCTAACAGACAAGATGTACAAATTTATCGTGATTCAATAGATTCGTATGACGTGTACAAGCTCCGGAATCACACGTGAGCACTTTCTCTCTCTAGATTCTCTCTCTAGAATCTATTCTCTCCTAAGCTCCAAAGTGCTAAAAGTCTCTAAACTAAGCCCTAACTCCTCTATTTATAGGCACAAGATATAAGGATTTCTCCTTAATTACTAGATTGCCACCTTGCCCTTTTTACTACATTATGAATAATAAAGCCTTGATTTCTTCAATTTCTGCTACGCACTGGATTGACGGAGGCGATAGACATACTGCACTAACAGACTCCCCCTTGGATATTGCCGCAGTCAATCCATAGTCAAACTCGTAGTGACTTGTTTCTCTCTCTCTCTCTGAGTCTTCTTGAAGCTTTATAATCTCTTCAGCAACATAGACTCCCTCTTTCTTGAACAGAATCCCGGTGGATCTGTCTTGAGCTTCAGCTCCCCCTTTCAGCAAATTCCTTCTTCAGGCTCCCCCTTTCGTCAAGCTTCCGTACTTTGGGATCGACACCTGGCTTTCCGTATACAAGCTCCTTCAGGATAGTTTCCTGGCTTCTTGAATCCACGCTTCCTCTTGCGTTGAGCTCGTCTTCAGACTCCCCCTTAGACTCAGCTGTCGGGATCGTAGTCTGGCCTTCACATGTTTACAAATTCAGGATCAATTCCTGGCTCTGTTCTGCATATGCTCAGGATTTGAAACCTGGTTAACCTGCACATCCTCTACCTCAACATAAGTTTCACAAATTTATAACACTTAGATTTAAGAAACTTACTGGTAGAAATCATTCATTTATCAATCAGTATAGTTACATCAAGTTCAAATGAATGACCTTGATTAGCTAACCCTTCAATCTTTCAAAACATTTATATATAACATTCAAAGTTTTCAACATATTCTCCCAACCCAATATAGTTCATCATGTTTAGCACTTGGAATTTTAAAAATCAGCTTTCCAACATCAGTTGTCGAAAATCTTTTTGCATTTTTCAAAACTTTATGCTAAAACACACTAAAATCTTTTTGGATTTTGAGTTTAAAGAAATGCAGTAAAGAAATATATACAAACAATATTTTTGTGAGTTTGTGTAAGAGGATCATATCAGTTTTTGAGACAAATCACTAGCACCGTTAAGCTTTAATCATTTTAAGTTCTAAACAATTCACATAGATTGACGATATGTTTGTCCTCTTAAACTCAATCTAAAAACTTTCGAAATGCTTACTGATACGTTAAGGTATATTAATTTTGCACTAAATTCTTATGGACCCCACGATCTCAGCATATCCCCTCATCATGCAATACACTAACTCAAGTAATGCCTTTAAACTTTCATCAACTGTGATATGTGCGAAAATAAAGCAGAATGTTTAAACATTAACAATCAGGTCGATACTTCCGTATACGCAGAGAAAGTCCAATGTTTAAACAAAATAAGAAAATAAAACAAGTTGAAGTTGTTTAGGCTTTAACCACCAGGTCGATACTCCCGTATACGCAGAGGAGGTCCAAAGCTTAAACGAAACACCAAAGAAAATAAAGCAGAACGTTTAGGCAACAACATCCAGGTCGATACTCACGTATACGCAGAGGATGTCCGATGCTTAAACAAAATAAAGAAATCAAACAAGTTTAAATCTTTGCAAAATGAAATGCACAATCACAGTGACTTTTCAGCAAAGTTGTGAAAGTTCACAGACTTAACCAGTTTTATGTCTTTCGACAATCAGCGATTACCGAGCAGGCACACAGTCAAGAAGGACAAAACTAAGTACTATGCTTTCAACCATGTTTTCCACTAGAACTAGGCTTTTTCATTTAAGTTTGTATCGTTATCGCAAATCTACTAGTCTAGCTGAGCCTATCGTCACATCTTTAGTGAGACCATTTATCACATTTGACATTACAATTCTTTAGCATGCTGTGATAGTCCACTGATTTACTATCATTTCCTCTTTTTCACAACAAACTCTTTTTTGCTTTTTCAATGTTTTTGGCATTTTCAAATTTTCTAATTTTTTTTAAAATTTTTCTCCCCCTAAAATCAAAATATGTCTTGATTTTGATTTTCTGGGAAAATTTGAAAACAAATTTTGATACTCTACCTGTATAGTTTGTTTTAAAAAAAATGACAACCGATATCAAATCGCTTCAATTCGCCATTCACTTGGCATAAACAATCAGAACTCCCCCTGACAACAAACTATTTTCCCATTTAGATTTCAAAACACTTAAGTTTGTTTTAATCAAAATGGTTTTTCCGGAAAATAAATTTTGTTGATTTTACCACTTGTAAAATTGGGGATCAAATCATCACATTGTTTTACCAATCATATGTAGGAAATCAGATACAACTTAATGTCCCTGATTTACCACTTGTAAGATCAATCCAATTCAACTTCTGAACCACTTGTAAAAATCACAACCATACAACTTAAACCTGTTTTTCAACCAATTTACCATCTGTTGGTTGAATTCTCAAAGTGCCGATTCCTACTCCTCGCTTACAAACCTGGGAGTTCCGGCAAGTCCTGCAAAACTTCTCAAAAACACATTATACAAACATGATAAAGAATGATGCCGATTCATGATCCACGATTACCAACTTGGGATCTCCGGCAAGTCAGGTTTTTCATTTGAAAAGATCTACCCAAGCCTGACCAGCCTTGGGTTTGACAGTTTTAACCTCAATTTGTGGCTCCTCTGATTTTACCGTATCAGAATCATTGCCAACACATGGCTCTTTTGCTTCCGAAGAAACAAATTCATTGCCATTCTCTATTGGAACCCAAAATTTACAATTTTTAAGCTTTCCAAACTTGTCAACCTGTGATGTACAAATTCTTTCACAGTCTTTTTCATACTTAAAAACTTTGATAAAAGCTTTTTCTGAAAACTTAACTTTCTTTGATTTTTCATTGGTTAGATTAGTTATTTTTTCTTTCTTTATCACCCCTTTTGTCCTCAGATTTGTATCTGATGAATTTGTTTTGCTTGCCTTTGCAGTTGAGGAAAGCAATTCATCAGAACTTTTTCTCGGATTACCAGTTGCATCCGAGGACAAAATCCTTTCTAAATACTTTCTTTCTTTCTTTCTTTTCTCCGAAGACAAAATCTTTTCTAGATACTTTATCGCTTTCTTTTTCAGTCTATCTTTCTGCCCTTGTGATAATTTCACTTTCTGTTCTTTGGGCTTTTCTTTTGTCTCCAGATTTGTATCTGATGAATTCGTTTTGTTTGACTGATCGGTCTCAGGAGAGTAAATCAATTTATCAGAACTGTTATTTGCTCTGATGGCTGTACCCGGGGACAAAATTTTCTCGAGATATTCTCTCGCCTTCTTTCTTTTCTTCCTCAGTTTGTCTTTTTGCCCTTGTGAAAGCTTCACTTTCTTTTCTTGAACTTTCTGTTCTTGAACTTTTGGTTCTTGAACTTTCAGTTCTTTGGGCTTGACATTGACTGGTTTCTTTCCCATTTTCTGAGATTCAGCCCTCGATCTTCCCTTTGATCTCATTGGGCAATCTCTTGCAATATGTCCTCTGAATTGACATTCATAGCATCTTCTCGTTTCAACACTCTGAATTTGGCAGTTAACAACAATGTGTCCTTGATAGCCACAAGTGTAACACACTCTGTTATCATACCTCTTCTCTCTTTCATATCGTATACCATCTTCATACCACACACTTAGATCATAGCATTGATTTGCCTTGTGGTACTCATGTCTCCTCTTGTATCCTTGATTTGGCATTTGAGCACTGTGGTCAAACCTGCACCACTGATTACCAACTTTTTGTGAGTTTTTATTTTCAAATTTTTGTGATTTTTCAAAATGATTGGATGACTTAACTGATGAGCTTTTATTTTCAATTTTAGGATTTTTCAAATTTTTATCTTTTTGTTTCTGTTCTACAATCTTCTTAACAGGTTTTTGCTTAGAGCATTCACCTATTTCAGTAGACTGCAAAACAGTATTTTTAAATTTTTCTTGTAAATCTAAAAATATTATTCTTTTCTTTTCTTTTTCATCATCAGATATTTCATCACAATCTTCAATTTTGACTTTGTCAAAATTTGTGACATTGTCACTTATTGGATCAGAATTGATCGGTTTTGGACAAACATATGAAGTAGAATTCACAAAACCTTTCAATTTATTCTCAAGCTCTTTGATTTTAATCCGAGCTTTTTCAGCTTCTTTTTCAAGCTGAATGATTTTAGCAAGATGAGAATTGATTTCAATTTGTTTTTCAAGATTATCTTTACCAAAAATATCTCTCTCATCTTCTAAAATCTTTATTTGACTTTGAAAATCTTTTTCAATTTTCAATTTTTCTTTTTCAACAACATTTTCTTTTTCTTTAAAATTTTTAATTTCCAATGTCAAACTGTCCAAACCATTCAACAGTTTGACATTTTCTGACGTCAATTTCTCACAATTTTTTCTCATTTCAAGAATCTGTTTGTTATCAGATTCTTTCTCATCCTTCAAACTTTTGATTTCCAATGTTAAACTCTCTACATTCTTCAAAAGTTTGACATTGTCTGTTTCTGATTTTTCGCATTTCAAGCATTTTCCATTCATCTCTCCATCATCAGCTTCTTTCTTTGTTTCCATCTTGTATGTTCCTGCACAGAAAATTTTAACAAAATCAAGAGGATTCATATTTTCATCAATATAACAACCCCTCTTAATATCGTATCTCATAACATTTTTTGCTGCAAGACACACAGTGATTCGTTTTCTAATTTCAATGATTACATCCAAATTTATCTTTTCTGATTCTTCTTTTATTTCATCCAATAACTTCCTTTTTCTTGAATCTTCATGATGCCTATGATTTGTTATTGTATTGATAAAACTTCTTAAATCAAGGCGTGAAAAACTAGAATCCCGTTTCAGTTCATTCACGAATTTATCCCATTCCAAAGGTAAGGCATTAACAAATTTTGAAATTTGTTCATCCTTTGAAAAATATATCCCATGTCTTCCTAACTTGTAAACTAACTCGTCAAACCGTTTTACCAACTTCTCCAATGATTCATTCTTCATACACAACAAATTTTCGAATCTTTTAACATAAACATCCTTATCACCTAATCTCCCACACCAAGATTCACAATGCCAATCATTTAAATTTTCAAGATTCTTGTTTTCTTGTTCGTCAAACATTTTGATCACAATTTCTTTGTTAAGTGACTTGGTTTTTAAAAAAAAATGTTTTTAGCTAAGAATCCACAAAATTTCAACTTCTTGATATTTGTGCCTTGTAAATCACCTCGAATTACCTGCAAACAAACAAACAAACAATCAGTTTAAAACGAAGTGAATATGTGAAAGTATGTGACGTGGCACAAAACGACAAAATTGTTGTCCGAACAGGTAGCCTGTTGACTTCTTTGGCCACAACAATGAACGACAATCTTACTTGCGACCTAACAATAACCTTCACGTGAAAGTATGATTTTAAACAAGTAAGGCGGTCGACAACCTCGATGTTATCTAAATTCTCATTGAGCCGCAAATCAAATGGGTCGGTGCAATTAATTGTTTCACATGGACCTCTTACACTTAAAACATGAACTCACGTGATGCCTTTTTAATATCAAACCTCACATGCAAAAATGATGATATTATCAATTAAAATGTCCGACAAGTATTATCAATTCAAGTTTATCATGTGACAACTGTTGTGACAATACTTGATGACACCTGTAACGTATTTCACACGCAAATTGCTCTAAATCCGATTGATTTTATGTTTCGGTGCTGACAAAACTGACTAATGTTGACTAAGTGACAAAGTAATGATAACACAAGACTCGGATTGCTGTGACGTGTATTGTTATCCGGATGGTGAACCGGATGATATTACGAACGAGTGGGAATCCGCACGGGTGGTGATCCGCGCGGGTGGGAATCCGGAGATGTTATACACACGGGTGGTGATACGCACGGGTGGTGATACGTACGGGTGGGCTATCCGCGCGTATGGCTATCCGCGCGTATGGCTCGTACGTGTGTATGGCTCGTACGTACGTATGACTCAATCCGTGCGTATTGCTATCCGCACGTGTGACACAAACTCCTATTCGACCAACAAAACAATGACCTAATCACGTGACCACCTGCTCACCGAATGAATTAATCACTATCTTGAATACACGTGACCTGCTTATAAACAATCAATAACAGACAAACATTATCACTATCACATGCAATTCATCAAAGAGATCAATATTCAATGAATTTTAAGTGGACCTCTATGTTTTGATCAAAGATATTCACGTGAAGGAGCAGATAGGTCTGAAATGTTGACTGACAAACTTAATATAGTTGACTAAGTGACTTGTTTATCCGTGCGGTAATGTGACACGTATTACTATCCGTGCGTACAGGTCAACAAATAGTCAAAGCAGATAGTTGTACGCGCGGGCGACTCAACCGCACGTATAGGTCAACAATCAGTCAACGCGGATGGTCATACGCACGGGTGGCAATCCGTGCGTAGAACAACAACCGTAACAGCAGCAACTTTTATCATTTTCGAACAAAAAAAACTCAAATTTCTCCCAAAATACTTTGAATTTGATTCTGAAATTTTGTAGGTTTGTGTATCAATGAATTTCGCACAACATATTCAAATTTTATCCGTTTTTAACCGTAAAAAGTTGATCAATTTTGCGTTTTTCAGTGAAAACCGTTAAAAACGTGAACAAGTAGTAGAATATGAAAAATTTGACGAAAATCAGATCTGAAATCACTGAAATCTGGTACGAATCTTGTTGTTTGATCAGCGCAATCGAGCAACCTGCTCTGATACCAATTGTAGGTCCGTTTTCGACACCGTTCGATTGCGAATCGACCGTTTGAAGTGCGGAATCCTTCAACGATCGTTGATCTAACAGACAAGATGTACAAATTTATCGTGATTCAATAGATTCGTATGACGTGTACAAGCTCCGGAATCACACGTGAGCACTTTCTCTCTCTAGATTCTCTCTCTAGAATCTATTCTCTCCTAAGCTCCAAAGTGCTAAAAGTCTCTAAACTAAGCCCTAACTCCTCTATTTATAGGCACAAGATATAAGGATTTCTCCTTAATTACTAGATTGCCACCTTGCCCTTTTTACTACATTATGAATAATAAAGCCTTGATTTCTTCAATTTCTGCTACGCACTGGATTGACGGAGGCGATAGACATACTGCACTAACAGCCCTGAAATGTAAGTGACTTGTTGATCGGGAGCGCATTTGCTCATTCTCAGAACCGAATCTGTCTTTTCAGCCCACCTAACAAACGCAACAGCACCTCCAGTGCCGTTGAAATTTACTGGCTTGCAGTCAAGGAATTGTTTGTAGGTGCACCCTGCACATACGTTAAAATTTACAGATGGCATCATTGGGCGTGCTAGAATATCCAAATGCATAGTAATATGCTTCTAGCAACTTGACATTACCATGGGGTGGATTGCTATTGCCGTTGTTGTTCGAATTGTTCCCGCTAGTTCCTCCTTGGGAGGCCGCATATTGTGCTATGGCCGCGGCAATTATCCCTTGGAGTTCTGCCTGGGTAGTAGGCATGCCTGGGTCGCGTCACGGAGGCATCTTCTGAAAGATGATCATATTGGTCAGGTCATAGTAAATATAATATACATGCATATATAGTAGCATTCATCGACCACATAACATCTCATGTTATAATCATAAAACAAAAATTTTTAACAAAGCATGTAATGAGAATACTGCGATTGAGCTTTCATATAATCAAGACCACAATACAATGTTTACAAGTTTTTCCAAATGTATCATACAACCCAAAAGAGACTAAGGGTCGCACTACCCTTGTCTGAACTGTCTAGACAAATACAACAAGCAAAAAAAAATCAAATATCCAAAGCCATGATGTCAAAATGCGGTCTTCAAAATGCTGTATGGCCTGGCTCAATCGCTGTCTTCTCACCAAAAGTAGTCACTACCTGCAATAGACCAAAAGTAGCTATGCTGATGGCGGCGGAGGGGGAGGAAAACGAGAGAATAACAAGCGACGCATATGTAACCAGTCCTCCTCCATAGCACGATGGGTGCGCAGCAAATATGCTATCTGCTGCTTAAAAGTCCAAAAACGAGCGTATGAATAGGGGGACAATGGACGTGGAGGGTGAGGTGCTGCAAACGGGGATCGACAATGACATGGTGGATGTGGAGCTGACTCCAAAACCTGAATACGACGCGTCAATGTGTCCTGCTGTACCATCAAAGAAACGAGGATGTCCTCCGTAGAATGTCCGAAATGGTACGGGTGGTATGGATCGGACAGTGGCATGATGGGGGGCGTAGTCCATAAAAATGGCTCGCTGGATGGCATGGATGATGGTGCAGCATGTGGTGTCCCAGAAGGAAACTGAGATGTGAATGGATCAGATGTCGATACATGTGGTGCGAAAGTAGGATGAGAAACCTGGGGTACAAACTGGCTGTCTCCAGTCATGATAGGTACGTGACCAAACGGCTATCGTGAAGAACCCTCCTCAGGACGTGGCGGAGGAATGTCCTGAAGGAAAGTAATCGGAGAATCGGTACGCTGGACATCGACCGTGTGAGGGTGAGAGAGTGGAATATCAGTAGGTACAGAGACGGGTGTGACGAGTACCACGTATGGTGGATAGTCGTCATCGTCATCGATCCACCCGTTGCGGGTGTCGGCATAACGAGGGTCTATATGTGCGGCGAAAGGTGTGAGGTCAACCAATACCGGCACGGGATCGGGAAATGGTGCGTCAACAACAGGATCATCTATCAAAGGTGGAGCAACAACTGGTGGGTCAGCAATGGGTGGTACAAAAGCTGGTACATCGTCATGAACAGGGTCATGCTCTAGTGCAGGATCAGGTGCAGCGGACATAGCCATGTCAGCGCCAGGAGAGTGATGTTGTACTCCCTGTTCGTGTAAAGACGCAGATGCCACGGACTCAAATGAATCCGGGACAGGTGAATCAGCAGGAAACTCCTCTATAGGGGCCTCAGCAATGGGTAAATTAACGTCAGCATCAATAGGGGCCCCGCCCTCATAGTCAGCCTCAGGGGGGTCCGCCTCGAATAGATCGATGTCGTCGTCAGAAACGACATCGAGTGGCATGTCCACGATGGGAACAACACCAAGTGGTACAGAAGCAGGGATCACCGCAAGTGGTAAATCCCCGGCAGGAAGGCCATCAGCAGGCTCAACTCCGACGTCAGGCAGCGCAAACGGCTGGAAATCATCGTCATCAGTGCTGGTGGTGTCTAATGTGTAGACCTCTTGTTCTGATGGAATCTCGTCATCTGACACGATCGCCATGGGGTCAGAAACTCCACTTGACGAAGACATAGTGTCTGTAATAACACAACTACAACATAAGCACATATATCAATATGTAATCATGTAAACATGTAAGTCATAATAATGCAAGCAAGTAATCCTCCTAGTCCTCCCCAGACTATCCCTCCCAGTCTCTCAGACTGAACTCCCTAGCCTCTCAGACTAACTCCTTGGTCTCTAAGACCAAAACTCCCAGTCTCTAAGACTAAACATCCCCAATCTCTAAGATTTAACCCTTCAGTCTCTAAGACTGAACCTCCTTAGCCTCTAAGGCTAATCCTCCCTCAGTCTCTAAGACTGAACTCCCTCACTCTCTAAGATTGAAATATAAATTTTTGAAAAGTGTATTTGTGTCTTTTTGTTTGTAAAAATGTTTGTGCCCTGGATCTGGACGTTTA
Source organism: Helianthus tuberosus (assembly GCA_030545235.1). Classification (NCBI taxonomy): domain Eukaryota; kingdom Viridiplantae; phylum Streptophyta; class Magnoliopsida; order Asterales; family Asteraceae; genus Helianthus; species Helianthus tuberosus. The sequence continues at coordinate 14,011 of JARYGA010012076.1, forward strand.
GTGTATGCAATGTAAAAATGTTTGAAAACATTTTCGTGAGAGCCCTAGTGATCATAGTCTAGACTCGAGAATGAATCCTAGTTCGCTATGAACCAGGCTCTGATACCAAGTTGTCACACCCTGGCTTTTGCGGAAGCGTGGGTTTAATTGGTGTGACTTCTTAATACCATAGCAACAATCATAACAATGCTTTATGATAAGAATACGAGATGTTCATCCATTAATTAAAGTGAGAGAATACCACAACACCATTGTTTGAAAACATTGACACTTACTACAAGTTACAAACCATGACATGTATAAACGAATTCACAAGACTCAAACAAAAGTACTTAAATAAAACCCTGAGTTTAGAATTATGTATCCCGCCCCGGAAAGGAATACACCCGCTAAACTCAACAACCCTGGATAACATATTTTATTCAACGCAGCTAGACACAATAGCACACTTCGCCAGATCCATTAATTTCCTGAAATACACGTAGTTTGAAAAATCAACAAAAGTTGAGCGAGTTCATGTGAAAGTGAGTATGTATAAACCTTCAAAGTATGAATAAAAGTCCTTGGTATGTAGCAATAAGGAAAAAGAGAACACCAGTGGGCTGCAAAGCCACTGGTATGTGTGAAAAGGTGCAGGAAGACTCAAACCTAGCAAATTTGTGCGTCGGGCACATAGTCACCTCTATGGGCCGCCCCGGCCTCATGGGTGTGGGCTCGCTACACCCAAATAGATCTATCACTCATGTCCCTCGGTCCTAACAACGAGGATTGATGGCCTTAAGTGTTGTACCCACCCTTCACATGATCTAGTAGTGAACCCTCTTTAAGCTAACCATACCATGTATAAAATTGTCTGTAGTAATTGTAACATGTATTCCAACCCCGAAGTATAAAACTGAAAACAGTTAAGAGAAAAGGGGGACATGAACTCACAGTAGTGCGTCTTGAACCGTATCTCAACTCTGTCAGCTACACGACAACCTACAACATACTAATGTCTATTAGACGAATGAGCCGTGCCTTGGCTTAGAGTTAAATGTTTTGAGTTACGTTTCATTTATTATTCTGAGTAATAATTATTTATCAAAATAATTAATATTTCAACTTAATCATATGTCGTGTTGGAATATTTGTTCGTGCACTATTCTCGTATTAATACTTCTAAAGTATTTTATATATAAGTGTTTTCCTTCCCAAGGATGGGACATTTTACACACGTATGTTCGTATCGAAAATATATTTTTAAGTCCCTTTTTGAGATTATATACTTAACCATTTTCATGTATAAAACCATCCTCCGATACTTTGTATTTTGTTATAAAATTTATGGCGAGGTTTATCTTTTGAAAACGTAATCTAAAATATACTAGTGAACACTTGTCCAGAAAATATTTACTAAGTATTAGGATTTTCAGAAAATTTCGCCATAGTCTCCTTTCTAAATGGAGGTGTCCATGCTCAATAGAATATCATTTTCTTTTACATATATCCCGTAGATCGTTCTCACATAGCCAACCCGACAATTAGACATGCAATAAACTACTTATGTCATTTCAGCTTCATTAATCAAAACTGGACTGTTTTCGAACATTTTAACAAAATAGTTAACCTTCTCAAAAAATTCCCAAATTTTTACAGAATGTCATATACCCTCCAAATTTTATTGTGTAAAAATATCAGGGTCCATTTCATTACCAATATTTTATAGAAATTCATTTACCGGACTGAAATCAGATTCGTCACTTTCTGATTGCAGTTCACGGAAAAATTCATTGTAAGTCCGATTGATGAAATTGTTTTGCTTATTGATGGTTGATTTTTGTGTTTATGATGTTAGACATCATAAGAAACCTACTAGATTGTGATTAAACACATGATCTAGTAAGTTAAGGTGATGATCTTGTGAAAGACCAAGATGATCATACTTTATGTAGACATGAACTCGAATAATAAAAGTTGTTTTCATATGTGATAATGATTTAAACACAATACAAGTCTTGTAAGTGGATGATTTCCAAAATAGTTTTCTCAAGAAACTAAGTTAAATAACAAGATTTACCTAGACTTGGTTCTTACATAAACAAATACTATTTTTAATGGTTCAACAAGTGTAGAAATACTTGTGTAACAAGAAGATTACATAAAGAAGCATTTTTGGGAAATATGTTTGGAAGTTGTAAACACCCAACTTCTTTAAAAATGAAGTTTTTAAAGAAGTAAATACTTTTTAAAGGGTAACTAAACCTACTAAACACACTACCAAGTTACTACAAGTCTTTATGAAAGTTCAAGTTCATGTTGTTATGTAAATATCATTGTTTTGGCACTTGGTAAGTGTTGGTTAAGTTGTTGATTGTTTGTGATGATTTTAAAAAGAAAAAGATATGTTTTGATAGCATGGTCACCTCCATTTTTAGGGGAAACTATGGAAAAATTTTCTAAAAATATAAACAATTAGAAAAATATTTTCTAACAAATATTTACAAGTGTATTTTAACTATGGTTTTCAATATAAACTTTGCCATAATTTTTGTAACAAAAATACAAATATTGAAGGTTGGTTTTTGTAAATAAAAAAATTAACTAAATATGTATTTGAAAGGTATATACATTTAGAAGACACATGTATGTGATTATTTGCATACTTTGTGTATTAGTTATATTATTTTAGGATTTGAAATAATATAACTTAACATATACCAAGAAATTACACTCCAAAATATTACCAAAAATCCCAAGGAATAAATACACAAGTTACACGCATAATATTGTAAAACCGAACGAAAGAATGTAACTTACAAAAATATTCTTAAGAATATATTTTTGGTAAATAATATTTTGGACACAAGAAATGAGAATATGATTTTATGAATGTTACCAAGTTATATCGTATTTTTGAAAAGGAGAAAATATATTATTTTTGGGAAAAATATATATTTTCTTGGGTAAACTTGAAATACATTATTTTTGGACAAAATAAGTTTATAAATATTTTCTAAGTGAGACTTGAAAATATATTATTTTGGAACTGCAAATATTTTTGCCGAAAGGAAAAATTATAAGTAATTTTTCTAAGTAATAACTCTTAAATATATATATTTTGGGAAATATATATTAGTGGACTTATATTAGAAATAATATTCCGGAAAATCTAAGGCAAAATTAAGTATAAGAATACTTAACTATTACAAAAAGATACGTATCCTCGTACGTATAAATCCACACCAGAATACGACGCCAATACATGGTAAGTTATACAAGAATACAAGTATACCCATCCTTGGGAAGGATATACATGTTTAAATACTTGAGAAGTATTAAGTTAAAATATTAATTATTTTAACAAATAATTATACACTTGGAATATTAATGAAGACACTTTGAAAACATAACTCAAAGACACTAATCATTACCAAGTCAAGGCACGACCCGCTCGTCTAAGGGACCGTAGTACGCATATAGGTAGTCGTGCGTTCTAGAGGAAGCTTGGAGTTACATCGGATACAAGGAACGCAAAACTGTGAGTTCATTTCCCCCCTTTTCTCTTACTGTTTTCAGTTTTATAACTTCGGGGGTGAAATACATGTTACATACTGCTTACAAACAATTACAATGGTATGATTAGCTAAGGAAAGGTACTGCTAGATCACGTGAATGGGTAGGCGATTAACTTAAGACCATTAATCCTTGTATAAGGACCGAGGGGTATGAGTGATAGATCTATTGGGTGTTGCGAGCCCCACTCATGGGCCTGCGAGTTGGCCGCATGTGGTGACTATCTCGTTCCGCCGGAGGGGCCGGTACGAAATACGCATACAGGATTGAGTGCTTCCTATGCCATGTCACATATATTAATGTATTCGCTATACATTAATTGATCTGTTTTTCCTTGTTGCTTCATACCAGTTTACAAGTACATACATACATACATATAAAGGTTTTCAAGGATGATTCGTGCACAAATACTAAACACATGAACTCGCTCAACTTTTGTTGATGTTTTCAAACTACATGTTTTTCAGGGAATTAGTAAGTGGATTTGGCGGGCGTTGGAAGTTTTATGCTGCAAATGGAAATAAAGATGTCATCCATGGTCTTTGGGTTTGGTCAGTGTGTCTTATTCCTGGACGAGACACGTCTTCCAAACCTTAATTACATCTAATATCTTTTGACGAGTCCTTAGTGAACTCATAAACAATTTGTATGGTTTGTAAAACTTGAATTTGAAGTCTACGTTTTAAACAATGTTGTTATGTTTTAAACTCATTTAATGGATGATAAATCTATGGTTTTATCATATAGTTGTTGTTATGATTGAATGCAATGGTATTAAGAAAGTCACACCATAATCACGCTTCCGCGAAAGTCAGTGTGACATTTACATCCATTGCCAAAGCAGCAGATGTTCAAAACAGCTGTCAAAGCTCAACCACTGCTACCTCAACAGTTGTTAACCAAAGTAGTCCTCAAACCCCTGCTTCCACATCCTCAAACATTGTTGGTAAAAATCTTCAAATAGTGGATAAAAATCAACATGTTTCCACACCACTTCCTTCTATTCCTCCACCTCCATTTCAAGCCACTGTTGGATCATCAAAGTCACCAACAGTGGTTAGCTCAGATGATTCACATCTGCAGCCCTCACCCTTAATTGCCATTGTTCTATACAAAGGAGATTTAATCTTCTTAAAGTCTCATCCACCTGACCAAATCATTGGCAACATGAGTGAAGGGGTGCTCACAAGAAGTCAATCCCAAAACATCTGTCTTTTAGCTGGTTTTCTATCACTTCATCAACCTGTCAAGTACCAAGAGGCACTAAAAGACAACAGTTGGGTGGAAGCCACGCAAGAAGAGCTCCAATAGTTTAAGAGATAACAAGTACGGGAGCTTGTACCACTGCCAGAGGGTGTGAGTCCTATTGGCACAAAGTGGGTCTTCAAAAATAAAACTGATGAAAGGGGCATTGTTGTCAAGAATAAAGCAAGGCTTTTGGTTCAAGGTTTCAGACAGGAAGAGGGCATTGACTATGATGAAACTTTTGCCCCTGTAGCAAGATTGGAAGCTATCAGACTGTTCCTGGCCTTTACTGTCAACCACAACATAAAGGTGTTTCAAATGGATATCAAATGTGCTTTCCTCTATGGTAAGATTCAAAAAGAGGTATATGTTTGTCAACCTCCTGGCTTTGAGGATCCATTTTATCCAAATCATGTCTATAAGCTAAATACAGCCTTATATGGCTTGAAACAAGCACCTAGAGCCTGGTATGAAACTCTATCCACCTTTCTTCTCTCTATTGGTTTCACTAGAGGTAAAATTGATAAAACATTGTTTTTAAAATGGAGACGGAAAGATTTGATGATTGTCCAAATTTATGTGGATGACATCATTTTTGGAAGCACATGTTCAAAAATGTGTGAAGAGTTTAGAAATCTCATGACAGCTGAGTTTGAGATGAGTGCAAAGGGTGAACTACAGTGCTTTCTTGGTCTCCAAGTAAAGCAACTGCAAAATGGTACTTTCATTCATCAAGGCGAATATGCCAAAGAACTTTTAAACAAATTTGATATAAATGATTGCAAACCATGTAGTACACCTATAGTAACCACCAAGATAGTCATGTCTGATGAGAAGGATGATTTGGTTGATCAAACTCTGCATAGAAGCATGATTGGGTCTTTATTGTACCTAACTGCATCTAGGCCAGACATCATGTTTGCAACATGTGTTTGTGCAAGATCCCAATCAGCCCCTAGAAAGTCAAATCTTATTGCTGTAAAAAGGATATTCATATACTTAAAAGGTGCTCCCACACTTGGTATCTGGTATCCAGCTGATGGAAATATCAAGCTTTCAGGTTTCTCAGACAGTGACTTTGCTGGATGCAATACAACAAGGAAGTCCACTTCAGGAGGGTGCCAATTCCTAGGCAATTGCTTAGTGTCTTGGCAAAGCAAAAAGCAAGCAGCTGTTTCAACATCCACTGCTGAGGCAGAGCATATTGCCGCTGCAAGCTGCACAGCCCAACTGTTATGGCTTCAAAATCAACTGCTGGATTTTGGTATCACTGCCTTAAAGACACCTCTCATGTTGGACAGTCAGGCATCAGAAAATATCATAAAAATCCAGTTTCACATTCAACCACCAAGCACATTGACATCAGACATCATTTTGTGAGGGATTGCTTTGAAAAATGTTTGATTTCTCTGCACCATGTTCCAACTAAAGATCAGCTGGCAGATGTGCTAACCAAAGCATTAGACATATCCACCTTTGAAAGATTGATCTCTAGGATTGGCATGCTTAACATGGAATAACATGCAAAATCCTGTTTTTCTATGAATAAAGCATTAAAATGTTGTCATAAAATCAAAATTTCATCCTTAAAAATTGCTAAACATATTTCATTAATCCTTAAAAGTATGTCATAACCACTGTTTTGGTTCAAACATCTGATCTGTTGATATCATCCACTGCTGAAAGTCAATCTTTGTTCCTTCATTGTCCTTGTTAATCACTGTTGTCAACTTCAGTGTTTTAACCCACTGATAGTTAGTAGTCAGCCACTATTTTCATTTTCACCAGTGTAAACCACTGATATTGGTCATCAGTGGTTTCCTAAACAACTGTCATCCATTACTCATCAAAGGTTGTCACGTGGACAGTACTTAGCCGTCAGATCTTTGTAACTGCCGCCACGTCATCATTCACTTTTTCACTTTTTAAAAACCCTGATCAAAACCCCAAATAGGGTTTTCACTGTCGAATCGAATTCAAAATTCCTTTCAAACACGTTTTCCATTTTCTTCCATTCACCTTTTTTTTTCGCTACCTCACATATCACCATGGCTCTCGCACTAAAAGTCCTCAAAATTACCTGTGTACCCTTGAGAAAACAAGTCAAAACACAACCTTTCACTTCGTTATTGATGCTCTTTCCTCTTCAAAGTATAAAACTTTGTTGACTTACAACGCACCCATCTACATTGAAACCCTACGTGATTTCTGGAAAAATGCAAAAACTGAAGTTCAAGACAAAAAGCCTTGGGCTATTACTTCAACAGTAGGGGGAATTCATGTGGAAGTCACATCACAATCAATCTATGAAGTTTTTGAAATGAATGATCACACAGGTAAAAATTCTTTCCCAAAGGAAGAATACCAAACTGATTTACTTGAGAGAGGGTATGAGGAACAAATGGAAAAGGATACTTTGTAAAAGGGATGTTTTCCACCTCCATTGCTATTTTTATTCCATACCCTTCTCATGTGTGTTTCAAATAAAACTACAGCTTTTAATGAAATACCATTGAAAATCCAATACTTGGGCTATGCTATTATGGCAGAAGAAAATTTTAATTACTCCCAAGAGATTTTCAATGACATGGTTAAAAATGCTTTTAATATAAAAGAAAAGAAAAAACCATTTTTGCTATTTCCAAGATTTTTAAGTTTTTACTTACAAAAGAAAATTCCAAAGGATAGTGCACATGTGCTTATCCAAGGAAATCCATTTCAAATAAGCAGCCTATCTTCTGAAACCTTTACAAGGCTATCAAAACCTTCTAAAACACAAACAGAGGAACCTGAGCAGAATTTAGCTGAGACAACCTCTGCTCCTCAGGTTACTGCTGTTGAGCCCACTGCTCCTGGTGATCACATCAGCACAACCACTACTGTGAAGCCCACACCAAAACCCACCAAAAAGCCTAAAAAGAAAATTACCAAAAAGCCCCCCGAACCCTCCAAAAAGGACCTTCTGAAAGATGAGATCCCAGAAGTAACTCCTGTGACAACACAAAAGTCACTAGTAACCTCTGCTGCTAATTCCTCACAGCATATGGAAGAAAGATCTCAACCTGAGCCTAAAACTCCTCCTGCATCCTCTCAAAAGGATCAGGTTGTATCCACAGGGACACCACATTATGAAGCTCTAGATTCACTTGAATCCATCTTCCACAACCCTGCTCCCGGGGCAAATTCTCTTTCTACCCCAATCCTCACTGCACAACTTCCACCATCAATTATACCTCTTTGGAATGCACTAGATATGGATCAGACATAAATCAGTTCTTCTGAACAACCTATCACTGAGAACATACTTCAACAAGTGACTGAGTCTAATTCCTCTATCTTTGCTAACCCATCAATAGCTGAGGAGGTTACACTGCAAGAGTTACAAGTAATTCCTGTCAGTAGTTCAAGTGGAGCAGCTACTACAGATGTTGAATCCACTGATTTACACCTGGATAGTAGTATCATTAGTAAGCCTCCCTTGAAGGCAATTTCCTCTTTGGGAACCAAGGTGACCACTAGTGTGTTTCCATTACCCACTGGTATGTTTACTAAGGTAACCATTGCTGAGGAAAGAAGTCCCCAGTACCAAGAACAAGGGGCATCAGTGAATGATTTTTGGTAACCTTTCCCTAAGTCAACTGCTGATACAACCACTGCTAGTGGGAAATCAGATGATCCCATTCATTTGGTTGATGGTTTGAAATACAAAGAATTGACGAAGAGAGTAGACAAAATTGAAACATCTGTTGCAGATATCAAAAATATGCTGCAACAGTTGTTACAATCTCAAAGAGCTCCACCCACTGCTGCAACATCTGCTCCATCCCCCACTGAGCTATGGCAACTGTTTCAACCTATGCTTCATCAACAAAGGCAATATGTTGATCATCAGCATGAAATTCAACTTCAGATGTTCAGAAATATGATGGAAGCTAGGTATAGATATACTCAAGCTGATATAAAGGCCATAAAAGCTCATTTGCTTCAAACCACTGGCACTTCTCCTCCTACAGTTATTTTTGTAGAATACCCTGATGATGCCAAAAAGGGGGAGAAAGGAAAGAAAGAAAAAAAAGGTTTATATCTACCACCAGATCCACTATCTAAACCCGTGGTAGAAATTCCAAGGCCAGATGGTTCTAAAAAGGTTGATGTGACTTAAAATGCATTTGCTGATCAAAAAGCAAACAAAAAAGAGATAATGGAAATAAAAGGGTCAAAAAGATTTGAGAAAGAGAAGAAAGTTATGATGGAAAAGGAAGAACAGGGTACTTCAAACACTAAAAGAAGAAAGGTTACCAGAAAGGTTAGCCAACCCAAAACCACACCTTCCAAAACCACCAAACATACTCCTCAAATCCCCAGAAGTTCCTCACATCAAACCTCTAAACCAACAGATGTTGAGACACCTGTTGTATCAATAGTTGTTGATACTTCAGTGGTTTCAACAGATGTTGTTTCAACCACTGCCCCCATCATTCCATCAACCATTATTCAATCCACTGCCATACCAACATCACCATCACAAAAACCACCTGCCAAAAAGCAGAAGACAACAGTTGATACTTCAACAGTTGTAGTGACAACAGTGGTTGAAACACCAGTTGTTTCAACAGCTGTTAGTCAGTCACCCATCACTTCAAACACCACCACTCAACCCACAAATACACCACCAACCACTCCAAAGCACAAAAGAAGAAGGGTAACAAATATCGTACTTGAAGATGACACTTCTCCACTTCCAACATCTTCACAACCTCTGATCCTAGCCACTATTCCAAACCCTGTTCCAATCTCTTCAGTTCAAGCCCTTGATCAAAACACTGCCGTAGTTCCTGTGGGAGTACAATATCCTTTGGATCTTCCAGCAGTTAGGGAGGAGATCAAATCCTTCTACTCTGAAGATGATCCTGAAAAGAGGAATCTCCCATCTCTTTAAGGTTATCCTTTGCCAAGAAACTTAGAAGAGTATCTTAAACTAAAGGCCCAACAAGCAGAGGATATATCACAAAGAGACACAAAGGGAAAGTCCAATAAAGAAATTCAGAGGAATTTGCACTATTAGCTCACCAAAGTCAGAACTTTAGAGCAGTTTTCAAAAGACCTTTGTCAGAAGCTGTCCGAAAAGGATGATGAAAGCTTAAAACAAGACTACATTGAGCACATCATGGCATACAAAAAATATAAGGTAGAAAAGTATCAGTACAAGGAATGGACCATAAGTGAGCTCAAAGAAGAAATAGCAAGAATCCAAAAGATGCTTGATGACAAAACAAAACAAACTCCTCCAGTTTGGTCCAAATATAAAAAGAATGTTCCTGAAAGGGCCTTGAAGCTTAAAAGAATGAAAGAAGAGCTTATAGTTGCAGACTATACCTACAAAAGGTTAGAAGAATTAAGAGAGAAAGATCTCACTGCTCCCAAAAAGCCAGATTATCCAGAAGCAGTGGTTCCAGTCAAACAGGCCTTGCCAATCAAAAGATCAACTGCTCCATCTATTGCTATCCTTGATCAAAGAAAGAAGCAAAAGCAGATGGATGAAGAAACAAAAGAAGACAAGGCTCAAGAAGAATATATTATGAAGATGGTTCTTCAGACAATGATGGCAGAAAATCCAGACTTAGCTAAATCTCAAGACCCTGCCAAAGTTGTCATAACCAGGCCCCCATCACCAAACTCATCAAAAATAAAAAATCTCCCAAGAAACCCACTGGACTCAAAAATACTAAAGTGGAAGTCTGATCAAAAGACCCATGTATTAACTCTGCTCAAGTCCAGTGGTGAAGTGAAGCATATATCAAGGGAAAATGCATTTGGCCTGAGTGTAGAAGATTTACAAGATCTCCTTGAGCTTCCACTGTGGAGGGATGAAGATGATGAGGATTCCATGAACTTTGAATTACAATTCAAAGGGCAAGTTAGGGAATTCTTGATGAGGCAATAAAGATCTGAAATAATGAAGTGTTTTGGCATCATCTGTTCCAAGGGAGATTGTTGGGATTGAACCCTACAAAGGAACAGCTGATAAAGCCAAAACTGGTTCAGAGCAGTAGATCTATAATAAGCAGTTGTTTGTAACAGATCTTTCCCCTTGACAGTGGCCCTAATATCTGATGACCCAAAGCACTGCTCATTACAACTGCTGTTGATCCAAAAGACTGATGAAGTTAAAGTACTGAAGCTCAATCTACTGATATGTATCAAGTACTGCTGAAGATCAAAGCACTGCTGGAGCTATAACAGTGGAATGAAGAATCAGCAGTTTAGTTATACTTTGTATTGTTCTATTGTAAATCAGTATTTTGTATCAGTGGTTGTAATAGTCAGTGGTTGTAGGTTGTTAGGAGGTTAGATGTCACTTTCATGGGAACGTCAGCCAAAGATGCTCAGTGGTTGTACGAACAATCAAGCGAGCTCAGGCTGAGAAGGAGATTTGTGCATGCATGCATTGTAATTGGTTTTTGTACTAAATACAATCATTCGGTTCAATGATAAAGATGTTTGCTTAAAATTATTCTTCCATTGATTGTGTGTTCAAAGTTTATTTCATATTTCCGCTGCAATTAATCTTTATTTCATTTTCATTTAGTTTAAACAAACACAATCTAGCAAACTCAGATCTTATCACGCAGTGAGGAGGCATCGTGAAGAAATTACTATATCAAAAATTAAGTAAGTGAGATTCCATGAAATTGTCATGAATTTGAATCATCATGGTGAATTGAAAATCTTGACTTAGTAAAAATCTTGTTCAAAAGTCTTGTTCTTGTACTTGGAAAGTATAGTGTTGTGGATTTTTGTTTTGAAACAAGGATGGTTTGAAAATTAAACTTTTGTAATATTTTTGGATGAGATAATACAAACCAAGTTAATGGTTTGTGTTATAAATTCTTTACCTTTAAAAAATTTATTGTTTTTAGGATAGAATATTTTAAATTAAAATTTTTAAAATAAAGAAACTTTGTGTTTTAAAATTTTGAAAATTCTTATCCAAATGGTAAAAAATTTTGTAATTTTGAAAGAAAAAAGGTAGTGTTTTGAAAATAAAATAGGATTATATAGTGTCGTGGAACAAAATGAAATTTGTTTCAAATGTTTTGGATACAAATATGTCACCGAAGGTAATATAATGGAATAGTATCACAAACATAAATTTGTTTCGATTGTTGTGAATACAAACATATTACCGGGGATAATATGGATGATTGTGTCACAAAGGTTGCAGTGTTAGAAATCGTTCAACATGGTCAAAGTGGATAGGTTTTTATAATGTTTTGAGAAGACATGCTTTAGCCTATAAGTGGACACTCACCCTAAGAGTTCCTAGGTAAGAGTGACTGGTCCGATAATGTAGATTTCTATGAACACTCAAGCCTTAGACAGAAAACTCGGGGTACAGGCATCCACCCTTCCAGATTGCATGTGTTCACATTATTAAAACCCAAGATTTCGATGAAAAATGTTTGAGAAAAACATTTTGAGAAGTCTTTTGATGCAAATTGTTTGAGATTAACATGTTGTGAAATATTTTGACGAAAACGTTTGAGAAAAACATTTTGAGGAATACCTTATGGCTTAAAGCCTAAGGTTTAGGATAAATCATCTAAGGTTAGATGATTTGTAAATCATAGTAGTGGCATGAATAAGGATGAGGATTAGGATAGAGTTCCTAAGTGTACTCATGTTTGGGTCCCTAAGAAGGTTATAGACTAGGTTAAAGGCATACTAATAAACTAATTCCCTATAACCAGTGCTCTGATACCAATCTGTAACACCCCAATCGCGTAATACAACAACACGCGGCGGAAATATCGGGGAGCCACGTTACAAATTGCTCACAACTACTGGTACTAAATTGTTTCAATATTGTTAACATTGTTTTACAAAGAATACATGTAAATGTCTTTTGATTAAAGAAGTCTAAGGCCCGAATGCAGTCCTATGCGTTGCATGCTTGAACAGTCGAAAATCCTGAAACATATGTGAAAAACAGTCAGCAAAACAATGCCGGCGAGTACATAGGTTTTGTTAGCCAAATAAGTGGCAAAAAGTTTGGTATTGCAATACTTTGACAACTAAGAGAGTTGTCGATTGAAAATGAAATCTTGAAGCTAGAGAATGGCAAAAGTTTAGTATTGCAATACATAATCTTGATTGTGAAAAATTGTGGCAAACAGTTTTTTATATGGCAATATGATTATTACTAAGTAATTTTTATGCCATTGAAATTGTACTTTGTAATCTCGTTGAAATCATCGTTGAAATCATCGTTAAAGTTGTTAATGTGTTATTAGAAATCCAATCAAGGATTAGTAATAACAGTTTTGAAATATGACATAACCTGTGTGAGTATTATTAAAATCAAGTCATTGATTTATAACAATACTTCGGATAACCTTCTAAGAATCTAACATATGAAGATATGGGAGATTATACAAGGATTTTAATACATGAACATTGAATCAATTGAACACATAAACCCTAATGTGATTTGGATAACGCTACAAGAGTAATAAAATAAGAACACTTATATATAGGAAGTACCAGCAGCGTATCCACCATGTTCTTATTTTATTACACCCGTTTTGTTATCTAAATCATAACTACCACATAAACACATAGATCGTCAACTTGTCACCAACTTGTAAAAACGCATTAAAGTACACAACGAATCCAAACAAGGACTCCAATATTAGTACATTAAACATCCCTTGAGTGTCTAGCTATGAAGATAGATAGATACTACAGGAATCCGGTTCTTTTGTCATATCGTCTTGTCACATACGCATTAAAGTACATAATGAATCCAATCAAGGACTCTAATATTAGTACATTAAACATCCCTTGAGTGTCTAGCTATGAAGATAGATAGATACTACAGGAATCCGGTTTTTTTGTCACATCGTCTTATCACATACAGACTAAAGTACACAATGAATCCAAACAAGGACTCCAATATTAGTACTTTAAACATCCTACAAGAATCAATCTATGAAGATAGATAGATGCTAAAAGGATTTGGTTTCTGTCACATTGAATCATAACATCCTAAATCCTAATGGTGATTCGGGATAACGCCACGAAGGGTAATACAATAAGCACACTTATATATAGGAAGTACCAGCGGCGTATCCACCATGTCCTTATTGTATTACTCTAGTTTCGTTATCTAAATCACCAACAATCTCTACACATAAACCATAACCATCGTCTTGTAAAGTACTTCTTAAAAATCTCACTATGAAGATATGAAGATCTAAGATTGTACTTTAAATATCCTATAAGAATCTAACTATGAAGATATATAGATCTTTTAAGGATTTGGAAAATCATCGTGTTTGCATAATCGGAATAATACACATAAAAGCACTTAGTAAACACATATATGCTATACATTAGAAAATAAACTGGTTACACATATGAATCACCCCAAAACGTTTGAAAAGTGTAAAAGAGGGGACTATGTACTCACATGAGATTGCAAAGTATCCTCGATTGGGTGAACTAACAAAGCTCTGGTAATCAAGGAATCAAGTGGCACCTAGTATCAGATCACTATGCTAATAAATCAGGATCTATATCAGGAGATCGGGTAGAATGAGGTCTTGTAAACCAAAGGAGTGTTGGAACTCATATGATATGGTTTAAACAAGCCTACATTCTGAATTGAAACCTATCCTAAGTGCTTTTGACCCGTTATAACCCGTTAAGGTAGTCTACGCTACGTTAACGCGTCATTTGCGCAAAAGCGCATTCGGATAGTTTAACTAGTACTATGACAAGTATTATATGCCTAAACATGTTTAATATTGTTGTATAATCAGTTTAAGTGTCAAAATTTAAGTTACATATGCTTAAATTCAAATTATGCGTAAAAAGGGCATTTTGGTCATTTTCCTAAGGCATATAAACTACCTATCATACAACTAACCAAACTAAGTGACCATAAGGTATAACCTCGGAAGGTTATTCCCTACACAAATGTGGTCACAAAATATGTTTGGTCGGATCCTAATGATCAACCAAATGGGTCGGGTTCGAAAGTCTAAGCGGTTGTCGAGACCGCTTGACTTACGACCCCTAAATAAGCACTAAACTAAAAGTGACGAGTTAAACATCTTAAAACATGTTTAACTAAGTTAGAAAACTGATTTGATATCAAAACAAAGTGTTTTGATACCCGAAAATAGTTTCGTCGCGAAATGCACATAATCGTGCATTTTGACCGAAACTTTGACTCGTCACTTCGACTAGTCAACATGGTAATGAGTAGGTATAGTCATAAGGGACTACAACCATCGTGATTACGCTCATGTTGCAAAGTTCAAACGAACTTTGTCTTGACCAAATCATGGTCAAAGCTGAAAGTCAAACACTATTTAACTTTCTTGCTTGAAATAAATAATAAGACATGAAAGAACACTTACAAGTGTCCTAAGCTTGGAAAGAAGACTAAGAAAACTCAGATTTAAGGCCTCCAAACAAGAATGGCAGCCTTAATAGAGCAGATGATGAAGAAGAAAGCAAATGAGCAAGTTGAAGTGTTGAAAGGCCTTGTTATTTATAGGAATTCAAGCACCTTTGGATCATTTCCATGTGTTTTTGAGTTGATCAAAGCATGATCATGACCATACACTTGTTAGGCACCGATTAGGGGACCTGGAGAGCACACAAACCAGCCCACAAGATGCAAAAACTAGGATTAAAACAGGTTGCAACAGCTGGGTTTGAAGAAACTGGATTCTGATGTGCTGGAGATACCTTACGGACCATATGGGGTCTATGTATACGGTCCGTATGAACCTGCAGAACAACAAGTTTTGAATTTTGGCAGTATTAGTCCCTGTGCTTGTTTCGTCGCGTTTTGGCACTTCTAACACCTGTCAAGCCCATTTTGAAACTCAATGATGAAGTTAAAGTATATTTAACTTGAATTATGCTCAAAAATGTTATGGATGTTGGTTCGTTTGGCTGTACGGTTGTGTTTTTCGGTTAATTACCACTGAATCGTAACGAACGCGAAAAC
Organism: Helianthus tuberosus; assembly: GCA_030545235.1. Classification (NCBI taxonomy): domain Eukaryota; kingdom Viridiplantae; phylum Streptophyta; class Magnoliopsida; order Asterales; family Asteraceae; genus Helianthus; species Helianthus tuberosus. The sequence goes on from JARYGA010012076.1 coordinate 29,837, forward strand.
GACCCAAATTGCAAAAGGAAAGGTATTTTTGCATTCCTATCACTAAAATACAATATTCTAGTGATTACAAAAATATCTGGATGTCCGAATGTGGTCAGAACGCAAGATATGCACGTATTTGCACACTTTCGCAGTTTTGACGCTTTTAGTCCCTGTGATCAAATAAGCGCATTTTCACATACCGAACCCTTCAAAACTTATTTCTAAGCTATGTTAAGGGTATTTAGGGTATGTTTGGCATATGATCTTGTTCCGGAGTGTACGTTGCTCTGCGAATCGGCGGACTTTTGCCGTTTGTCGCAAACAGTCCCTGTACTTGTATAAACATGTTTTCGTCATCCCTAGCCCATCGAAACCTATTTCTAAGTTATGTAAAGGGTATTTAGGGTACGTGTAGTTCATGTCCTCATCCTGGTGTGTATCTTGTGCTAAACAAATTATGTTTAAGCATCGGTTATCGAATTGCTTTCAAAGAAAAAGTTTTTGAAAGTCCTAAATTTTGCACAAGGGTTACAACAGGGAATCTTCATATTCATTAGGGTTTGAATCGAATCACGGTTCAAGTTGATTATTATTGAAAGTTTTGTTTGATTGGATATGTCATCGGTTTTTTATCTGAAAAGAATGAAATGAGAAGTGATTATGTGTTAGATGTACATAATATAGTTAAGAGCAACAAGAGGTTTTTTAGCGATCCTCTCTAATTCACTGAGGTTGCTGCAAGTCCAAACCTCTCCAACACCATCTTCCGAACCACCAATCCATACATAAATGTTGGTATAATATGTATGAAGGGGTATGACCCCAATAGATGGTAATTTACTTAAATTATTTTTTTAACCCTGATATTATTTATTATTTAATAGGATACATAAATAAGAAAATTATATTAAATCACAAACTTCATGGATCTCTCTTATTTATTTACAATTTATTTTATTTTTTTGCTTATTTATAATCATCTAATATTTTGTTGGTTCTACCACATGTAATACACATGTTTCTTACCCAATAATAAATAAAAAAAGAAATGACAATTTTAATAAGTAAATAGTACATGGAATTTATCATTTAAATACATATCTTGATGACCGAATGTGTTAATCGATTACAGTATATTTATTTAACTCATGAAATATACGGAGCATTTTAATGATATAACTATATTGCTTATTATATAAAACTAAATTTATGCAACCCGTGTATAACACCGGGTTCTAAGCAAGTAAATTAATAAAATGAAACATATTTAACACTACCTTATGTAATGTAGAAAATATTCGGTAAAATATAAAATAATCACAAATTATCCAAATAGTTTCCTACAACTTTGACATTGTAAACTAAAACATAAAAATAAACTCGTGATGTGATACCAACTCGCATGATTAAGTTTGACGGGGGAGGGGGGGGGGGAATTCTGACCCGAATTAATAGATTCTGGTCGTTTTGGGTCTTTTTTAAATTGCAATGGGTCGGTTTGGGCTTCTATTTAGTAACTATTCGGTCCAGTTGGGTCGTCACCCCAAATCCCGAAGATATTTACAGGTCAACTTGGGTCTGACTGTAAAAAGGAATGGGTTGGAACGGGTTAAGAAAAAAAAGAGTCGGGTTGATGAGTTCTTCACATCTAGGGTTTTTTCCTTAGAGGTTTGCTGCAAATCGATGACTAAATCAGTGTCTATGTCGGTTGTAACTCAGCAAATCATGTAGGATTCATCTTTAGTCCTCTTGAATAGCGGTTTTTCAACATTAATCATCTTTAGTCCTCTTCAATCGCGGTTTTTCAACATTAATCATCTTCAATCGTGAGTTTTCAACGATAGGGAATCTTCATATTCATTAGGGTTTGAATCGAATCACGGTTCAAGTTGATTATTATTGAAAGTTTTGTTTGATTGGATATGTCATCGGTTTTTTATCTGAAAAGAACGAATTGAGTGATTATTTGTTAGATGTACAGAATGTAGTTAAGAGCAGCAAGAGGTTTTTTAGCGACCCTATCTAATTCGCTGAGGTTGCTGCAAGTCCAGACCTCTCCAACACCATCTTCCGAACCACATATCCATACAAAAATATTGGCATAATATGTACGAAGGGGTATGACCCCAATAGATCATAATTTAGTTAAAATATTTTTTAACACTATTATTATTTAATATTTAATAGGATACATAAATAAGAAAATTATATTAAATGACAAACTTCATGGATCTCTCTTATTTATTTACTATTTATTTTATTTTTTTGCTTATTAATAATCATCTAATATTTTATTGGTTCTACCACATGAAATACACATGTTTCTTATCCAATAATAAATAAAAAAAAAGAAATGACAATTTTAATAAGTAAATAGTAAATGGAATTTATCATTTAAATACATATCTTGACGACCGAATGTGTTAATCGATTACAGTATATTTATCTAACTCATGAAATATACGGAGCATTTTAATGATATGAATATATTGCTTATTATATAAAACTAAATTTATGCAACCCGTGTATAACACCGGATTCAAAGCAAGTAAATTAATAAAATGAAACATATTTAACACTATCTTATGGAATGTGGAAAATATTCAGTAAAATATAAAATGATCACAAATTATCCAAATAGTTTCCTGCAACTTTGACATTGTAAACTAAAACATAAAAATAAATATAAATATCCAAAAAAAAAAAAATCATATCAAATGCATGCCCAGAAAATTTAGTTGGAATTAAACTCGAAACTTTGAAAGGTCGGCTTCACAAAATTGGTGAAAAATTATTTCTATACTAAATACATGGCCCTCAGAAATTAAATGTCTTACAATATCATTGGTCAAATACGCATGGTTTGTCAAGTCGATCACATGCAATTCACAAGTCATGAGGTGATATCAACCTGCAGGATTAAGTTTCACTAAGGGGAATTCTGACCCGAATTTTGGGTCGTTTTGGGTCTCTTTTAAATTGTAATCGGTCGGTTTGGGCTTCTTTTTAGTAACTAATCGGTCCAGTTAGGTCCTCCCGCCAAATCACGAAGATATTTACCGGTCAACTTGGGTCTGACAGTAAAAAGGAATGGGTTGAAACGGGTTAAGAAAAAAAAGAGACGGGTTGAAGAGTTTTTCACATCTAGGGTTTTTTTTCTCAGAGGTTTGCTGCAAATGGATAACTAAATGAGTGTCCATGCCACGTAGGTATCATCTTTAGTCATCTTCAATTGTGGTTTTTCAACTTCAATCATCAATCGCAGTTTCCTCAGAGGTTTGCTGCAACGAAAGAGAATCTTCATCTTCATTAGGGTTTGAATCGAATCACGGGTCAAGTTGATTATTATTGATAGTTTTGTTTGATTGGATATGTCATTTTTTATATGAAAACAATGAATTGAGAAGTGATTATTTATTAGATGTACGGAATGTAGTTAAAAGCAGCAAGAGGTTTTTTAGAGAGCCTGTCTAATTCGCTGAGGTGGCTGCAAGTCCAGACTTCTCCACACACCAACTTCCGAACCACATATCCATACACTAACAGGATACATAAATAAGAAAGTTATATTAAATCACAAACTTCATGGATCTCATTTATTTACAATTTATTTTTTTTAGCTTATAAATAATCATCTAATATTTTATTGGTTCTACCACATATAATACATATGTTTCTAACCTAATAATAAATAAAAAAACAAATGAAAATTTCAATAAGTAAATAATACATTGAATTTATCATTTAAATACATATCTTGACCAACATATGTGTTAATCGATTACGGTATATTTATATATAACTCATGAAATATACGAGGTATTTTAATGATATGACTATATTGCTTATTATATAAAATTAAATTTATGCAACCCGTGTATAACACGGGGTTCTAAGCAAGTAAATTAATATAATGAAACATATTTAACACTACCTTGTGGAATGTACAAAATAACACGATTAAGGAAATCTTATTTATCAACATTTATACTAACGATCCAAATAATTAGAAAATATTGGTAAAATATAAAATAATCACAAAGTATCCAAATAGTTTCCTGAAACTTTGACATTGTAAACTAAAACATAAAAATAAATATAAGTATAAATAAAATAATATCAAATGCATGTCCAAAAAACTTAGGTGGAATTAAAGTCGAAAAGTTGAAATGTCGGCTTCACAAAATTGGTGAAAAATTATTTCTATACTAAATATGTGGCCCTCAGAAATTAAACGTCTTACAATATGATTGGTCATATATGCATGGTTTGTCAAGTCGATCACATGTAATTCACAACTCGTGATTTGATCGCAACCCGCATGATTAAGTTTGATTGGGTGGGGGGGGGGGGGGGGCAATTCTGACCCGAATTAACAGATTTGGGCATTTTAGGTCGTTTTTAAATTGCAATGAGTCGGTTTGGGCTTCTTTTTAGTAACTAATGGGTCCAGTTGGGTCATCCCCCCAAATCAAGGAGATATTTACGGGTCAACTTGGGTCTTACTGTAGAAAGGAATGGGTTGGAACGAGTTAAGAAAAAAAGAGGCGGGTTGAAGGGTTCTTCACATCTAGGGTTTTTTTCGTCAAAGGTTTGCTGCAAATCGATGACTAAATTTGTGTCCATGTCGGTTATAACTCAGCAAATCACGTAGGAATCATCTTCATTCATCTTCAATCGCGGTTTTTCAACTTCAATCATCTTCTATCATCTTCAATCGTGAGTTTTCAATGACAGACAATCTTCGTCTTCATTAGGGTTTGAATCGAATCATGGGTCAAGTTGATTATTATTGAAAGTTTTGTTTGATTGGATATGTCATCGGTTTTTATTTGGTTTTTTATCTGAAAACAATGAATTGAGAAGTGATTATTTGTTGGATGTACAGAATGTAGTTAAGAGCGGCAAGAGGTTTTTTAACGAGCCTGTCTAATTCTCTGAGGTGGCTGCAAGTCCAGACCACTCCACACACCATCTTCCGAACCACATATCCATACAAAAATGTTTGTATATGTATGAAGGGGTATAACCCCCATAGATCGTGATTTAGTTAAATTATTTTTATAACAATGTTATTATTTATTATCTAATAGGATACATAAATAGGAAAATAATTTTAAATCACAAACTTCATGGATCTCTCTTATTTATTTACTATTTATTTTATTTTTTCGCTCATTAATAATCATCTAATATTTTATTTGTTCTACCACCTGTAATACACATGTTTCTAACCAAATAACAAATAAAAAAAGAAGTCAAAATTTTAATAAGTAAATTGTACATGGAATTTATCATTTAAATACATATCTTGACGACCGTATGTGTTAATCTTTTACATTATATTTATTTAAGTCATGAAATATACGGCGTATTTTAATGATATGACTATATTGCTTATTATATAAATTTTAATTTTTGCAACCTGTGCATAACACCGGGTTCTAAGCTAGTAAATTAATATAATAAAACATATTTAACACTACCTTGTGGAATGTATAAAATAACCCGATTAATGAAATCTTATTTATCAAAAATTATTCTAATGATCCAAATAATCAGAAAATATTCGGTAAAATATAAAATAATCACAAATTATCCAAATAGTTTCCTGCAACTTTGACATTGTGAACTAAAGAATAAAAATAAACATAAATATAAAAAAAATATCAAATGCATGTCAAGAAAATTTAGGAGGAATTAAACTCGAAAAGTTGAAATGTCGGCTTCACAAAATTGGTGAAAAATTATTTCTATACTAAATATGTATCCCTCAGCTATTAAATGTCTTACAATATCATTGGTCATATATGCATGGTTTGTCAAGTCGATCACATGCAATTCACAACTCGTGATGTGATATCAACTCGCAGGATTAAGTTTGACGGGGGAGGGGGGGAATTCTGACCCGAATTAATAGATTTGGGTCTTTTTTAAATTGCAATGGGTCGGTTTGGGCTTCTATTTAGTAGCTAATCGGTCCAGTTGGGTCATCACCCCAAATCCCGAAGATATTTACGGGTCAACTTGGGTCTGACTGTAAAAGGAATAGGTTGGAACGGGTTAAGAAAAAGAAGAGTCGGGTTGATGAGTTCTTCACATCTAGGGTTTTTTCCTCAGAGGTTTGCTGCAAATCGATGACTAAATCAGTGTCCATGCCGGTTGTAACTCAGCAAATCTTGTAGGATTCATCTTCAGTCATCTTCAATCGTGATTTTTCAACATTAATCATCTTCTATCATCTTCAATCGTGAGTTTTTCAACGATAGGGAATCTTCATATTCATTAGGGTTTGAATCGAATCACGGTTCAAGTTGTTTATTATTGAAAGTTTTGTTTGATTGGATAAGTTATCGGTTTTTTA
>JARYGA010012077.1:0-128209 GCA_030545235.1 Helianthus tuberosus
CCGTTCTCATAAAAGACCATGAAGGTCAGCAATATCCTGTTTATTATGTTAGTAAAAGTTTGTTAGATGCTGAAACTAGGTACTCTCATTTAGAAAAATTAATATTAGCATTAGTTATGGCATCAACAAAACTTAGACATTACTTTGAGACACATAGGATACACGTTAAAACAAATTATCATGTCAAAAATGTACTTAGGAAACCGGAAATGTCAGGTAGAATGGCTAAGTGGTCGGTAAAGTTAAGTGCTTATGATTTAGTATATGAACCTAGGAATGCTATAAAGTCTCAGGCTTTAGCTGACTTTGTGGCTGATTTTAGTAGTGACATTCAGGATGAGGTAGACCTAGAAGTTCAACAGTTAGGAGAATCCTCAGGATCCTGGACATTATATACTGATGGTGCATCTAATATAAGAGGAGTAGGATTAGGAATACTACTAAAATCGCCACAGGGGGACATATTACCCCAGGCTACTAGGTGTGAATTTCCTGCTACCAATAATGAAGCAGAGTATGAGGCTTTAATCGCAGGATTAGAGTTGGCTAAGAGCATGAGTATCAAAAATTTACAAGTATATGTTGACTCTTTGTTAATTACTAACCATTTTAATGGATCCTATGCAGTTAAGGGTGAGAAATTAATAGAATATCTTGATATTCTCAAAAAATTAGCAGGATATTTCGATGTTTTTACACTTGAACAGGTACCAAGGGAGGATAATGCTGAAGCGGATGCCTTAGCAAATCTGGGATCATCAATCAGGATACCGAAAGGGACCCAAATACCAGTATTACATGTCTTATATCCTGCAACGAATCCTCAGGATAAAGAAGTAGCGGGTATTCAGGATCCTGGGGCGGAATATCCTAAAGAGGATCCTAAATCCTGGACGGCTCCAATTGTGAAATATCTCAAAGAAGGACACATCCCCGGAAATGAAAATCCTAAAGCGTTTAGGATGAAGGTATCACGATTCACTATTATAAATAATGTTTTATACAAGAAATCTCTTGCAGGACCGTATTTAAGATGCTTGGAGGATCCTGAAGCCAAGGAAGTACTTCAGGATATACATGAAGGGGATTGTGGTAATCACACCAGGGGCAGATCATTGTTCTCGAAAGTATTAAGGACAGGATATTATTGGCCAACGATGAGGAAAGATGCTGCAGAATATGCTCGAAGATGTGATGCATGTCAAAGACATAGTAACATACTACATCAACCAGCTGAACCATTATATCCTGTGGTTTCCCCTTGGCCATTCATGAAGTGGGGGATGGATATAGTAGGGAAGTTACCAAAAGCTCCGGGAGGAAAAGTCTTTATGTTAGCTATGACAGATTATTTCTCCAAGTGGGTTGAGGCTGAAGCATTTGTCCAAGTTAGAGACCAAGAAGTAGTATCCTTCATAAAGAGGAATATCCTGACTAGGTTTGGAGTACCGGCTGAGATCATTTGTGATAATGGGTCCCAGTTTATAAGCAAAAGGACTACTGACTTTTGAAAAAGTTGGGGAATCAAAATGATCACATCTACTCCAGTACATCCTCAAGCGAATGGACAAGCTGAATCTTCAAACAAGATAATAGTCAATAACTTAAAGAAGAGACTTGGGGCCAAAAAAGGAAGATGGGCGGAAGAGTTACCCTTTGTTTTGTGGGCTGATAGGACAACGGTAAAGAATGCAACCGGCCAAACCCCGTTTTCCTTGGTATTTGGAGCGGAGGCGATGATTCCAACAGAAATGACGATACCTACTGCAAGATCTATGCTGCAGGATCCTGAACAGAATCCTGAAGTCTTATGTCAGGATTTGGATACTATAGACGAAAAAAGAGATGCAGCAAGGCTAAGGATAGCAGCATATCAACAAAGAATATCCAGAGCATATAATAAGAACATAAGGACTAGAAGATTTCGAGTTGGTGATTGGGTGCTAAGAAAGGCTTTTCAAAATACCACTAATCCTGCCGATGGCAAGCTGGCTCCAAAATGGGAAGGACCTTATGAAGTCGAGTCAGAAGCAGGGAAAGGAGCATATCGACTCAGGAATATGGAAGGGGATATGCTACCAAGATCCTGGAATGCAATACATTTGAAGCTCTATTTCAAGTAAGAGTAGAATTTATTTTCTATCTCGGAATGGTATGTATTCTATTTGTAAATATATTTGTTTATTGTCTTGAACCCAATACTGACTTAAGCATCGGAGGGGTGTTAGCTAAGCTAACACCCACCTTAGTTTACAATTGTTTTGCAGGATATGTTTCAGGATATAGCTCCAGGATATATACTCAGGATAAGTCGAAAGATTAGAGGATTGGCCCCCTCTCTCACGTTTAAGGGATCCTGGTCCCTTCAAAGGTTTAAAGGTATTCACCTTTCTTTCGAATTGGGTTTAAACACCTCGCCTGGAGCGCAAGTTATCTAGGTATAGTTCAAGGTAGCGGGACCAGTTCATGTAAAAGTGGCTGACAATTTCGTTACTGTTGGCTATATCCTGGATCCTAAAGGTATATGAGGATTGATCACCCTCTCTCACGAAAGAGTATTTTCATACTCTCAAAGGTTTAAAGGTTTTCACCTTTCTAAGGATTGGAGTTTATACACTCTCGCCTGTAGCGCATGAAATTTAGGGTTTATCCCCAGATATCAGGGTTTATCCCCAGGGTATTAAGGGTTTATCCCAAGTATGTTAAAGATTCATTTCAGGATATCATGGGTTTTGCCCCAGGGTATGCGGAATTTATTTAAGTCAAGGTATAAATACATTTGTGTTTTTGTCAAACACAGGGGACATACATTATATTGTTCAAAGGATGGATCCAAGTTTATAAGTATGCACTGGGGACAAAACTTATAATGGAGGATTAAAATTGGTTCCGTAAGAATCTCTGGTATGATCTTTCCTTTTTATTTGGACAATTTATAGGTTATATTTTAATATCCTTATCAAGATATCTTTCAGGATACCTTTCAGGATACATCTATAATATATATTCCTAAAAATGTACAAACCAAACAGTTTTTACAAATACGATTTTCATAGCAATGACAACAATAATAAGGTCAAAAGAGAAGTTATGTTATTAACATACCAAAAGATGTGCTCTTAGTTTCACCTCAAAACAAGGCCCATCCACTAAGAGCACTAATAGTTCATTACCCTATTTACCCAACAGTTGAAGGCTTCATCTCAAACCGAGACCCATCCACCTTCAACTGTTGTATTGTTCAAAAAGCATGCAGGAAATGTAAATTGTTCAGGTGCAGGAAAGTAAAGTGCAGAAAAGTAAATTGTTTATGGGACTACAAACCAACATTCAAATTCAAAAAGGTGGGCTCTGGCCTTGGCACGTATATCCGTCATCGCCCACCTAAATGCCCTCACACAGCGGCATCTCCTCCAACCTTCTCAGACTTCTCCGCACCAGCATCCTGACCAGCATCCTGCGCAGCATCCTGACCTATGTCCATCCCAGCATCAGCTCCAGCATCCTTCTTGTCTCCAGCCTGGACCACCACCTCTGCTGACTTAGAAGACTCACCGGCTTCAGCAGGAAATGGCACAGCTTTGCCTCCGAGCTCCTTTAACTTGGCCACCCAGGATTCAACTGGCCAAGATGGACAAATAAGGCCCGTCTCCTTGGCCTCATAGGCCATCTTGATGCGTGCTTGTAACAGGGAGACGATAGCAGAAGCCTTGATTCCCTCTCGGAAATTGATCAAGGCCTGATCATGATCCATTTAAACGGTGGCAAGTTTGACCTCAGCGTCTTGGGTGACCTTCTTCAGCAGGCTTTCGTAGTGCCGGGTCTTCGCTTCAGCAATGGCACCTTGGTCAGCAACGGTGCTTTCGAGCTGTTTGATCCTGGCTTCATGAAGTGCCACAGTACCACAAGCGTCATTATACAAGTGGAGCAAATGCTGGAGGTCCTGCACATCAATTACAGGTATAAAGTTAGAATATATGTTGACCAAGATATCCTACCAGGATATCCTGTTAGGATATACGTGCAGGATATATGTGCAGGATATCCATGAAAGATATGCGTCGGGATATTACCTTGTTAAGGAAGGATGTCATTGGCTCTAAGGAATCGGAGAAGCTGAGTTCGTCATAGGAGAACCCTTCTGAGCCTGGAGCACTGACTTCAAGACCCTTCCTCTTTTTCGCTGTGGAAGCACGGGTTCTTGGATTGGCCTTGGGAGCCGGGAGTGGTTTGGAGCTAGTAGCAGCAGGAGTCTCCTTCTTGACTGTGGCTGGAGTTGGACAGCTGTCGAGTTCATCAAGGTCTAGATAGACTGGAACTTTGCTGGAATCTGCACACAGGGAGTAAAATTCTGAATCTCTTCTATGAATATCAAATAAACACATGTGTGTACAGGATATCTTGCAGGATTCTTACCAGACATGTTTGCACTTGAAAGAGGGCTTGGAGTTGGTGGAGATGGATTAAAGCCTCTCTCTGTTTCTGAAAGCAGTCTGATGGCGTCTATTCTCTTTTGAGAATCAGCAAGGGGAGGTGCGATCTTTCTGAAATCAGCTGCATACATGAACAGAAGAAATAAAATTCATTAGCTCAGGATATGAGACAGAATAGGGGACAGGATCATTCTTAAACCCTAAGTCCTACCCTTTCTCAACCATCTCATCGGATAATCCGTTCCACCAGGGATTGAATCCCTTTTTACAAAGAAAAACTTGGATTGCCAACCATCCTCGTTCCTGGTGGCACGAAGTATCAATGGGTCACCGGAAGTAGAATAAAATAGGAACCTAGATGAGCCATGGCATCTAAGCTTGTAGGCTAAAGGGAGATCATGGACGGAAAGGTCAGGTATGTGGTTTCTCTTGATTTGGTCAAGAACAGACAAAACACGCCAGAGCATTGGCATGGTTTGGCTGAAAGAAATTTTGGTGATATTAAAGAACTTGGTGATGAAGTCCGGAAAGGGGAATCGTAACCCTAAGGTAAAGGGGAAAGCATTGAAACAAATCCACTCGTTGGAAACCATATCTGACCGGATTTCTCTATCAAAGGGTCGGAATATAGTTCCTTCCGGAAAGATACCGGAGGATTTCAAGGCTGACAGATGGGCACTGTCAAAGGTGCATGTTTCATTCTCCGGTTCTTGGAGAAGATTCTGTTGGATGAATGTGGGAGCCGAGTCGCCTGAACTGGACCTTGTTTGCCTAGGCATTTGGTCGCCTGAATTCTCGCCGGAGAAAGATAAAAGATGAATATGAAGATGAGGGAGAGAATATTACCTTTTTCTTGTCGATTGTGGTTAAAAAAGAAGATGAGGATGAGAAGATATAGGGCATGATGAGTAAATATAGGCCGGGTGGTTGAAAGCTGTCACATCAATGGTCTTATCTCTTAATTACCTCGGCCACCATGAAAAATGTAACCGTTTGTGCAGGATATCAAACGGTAACATTTTTGGGGACAATTGTTATGGGTGAAATTCTGAACCCCTATATCCTGGAAAATATCTTGGTTTATATCTTGGTTATGTAGTATCTGTTTACATCCGGGATGCTGATTCAGGATATTGGTAATATCCTGAATGGTATCCTCAGGATTACTAATGGATTATGTGCAGGTACGTGGGTTGGAAGCTGGCAACGTTCATAAGACTCATTCCACGGAAGACTCGGTCCAAGTCGTTCAAATGAAGACGTTGAAGCCATATTACTCGGTCAATAACGTTCATAATGGAATATTCGGAGTACCCCATATTTGTAGGGATTATTGTTTGTAATTCATTACTATAAATTGGTGGGTATACCAGATCAAATAGGACATCACAATCACACTCTCTACACTCTAACACTTGCTCTCGAGCAATTCTCACTTTCATACAAAGGCATTGTAACACTTAGCGATCTGGTCTATATCCTGCACTGTATCCTGAAGTTTAAGCAATAAGAAGAACAAGGCAGCTGCGATTGTCAGCTCCCGAGGTTTTATGCCGGCGATCTAGATTGATCAAGGGCTTTCCTCGTACATCTCGTGTCATTTCCTTTACTTTTTGCTAATTGTTTGCTCATTGTTTGATCGTAGATACAGCTCAATATCCTGAGCCGTATCCTGAATACTGATTTTCAAAATAACTCAACAAGCATATTTTCTACACACTTTCTAGCACACTACCTCACATTACTAATTTGATCACTAAATTGCTTCGGTAATTTTTGACCAAAACAATACCTATCCTTTTCCAGCTTTTACCCAATCCTTTTTCTCCTTAACCGGCATCTCTTACATCCAGGCTATGCCGATGATCTGGAGGGTCTTATATACCCTTGAAAGGATCATTGAGCAGGAAGGGATTGATTTAGGAATGTCGGAACTGGCAGAGATGTATGATCTCACAACGTTTGGATCCCACCGATATCTGTTTAAGCAAAAACCCGGCGAAGAACATCCTATTTTTAAGGCCACCAAGAACGATACAAACTGGAAACGACGCTTTTTCTTTGTCAGAAGGGATACCATTCCAAATGGAAAGGATCTACCAAGGAAGTGGTCCACTCATGGTAGGCCAGAGGATCCAGAGAAGGATCACCAGGTAGTCTTGTTTTTGTATAAGGATCACTAACCCCCTTTTGTTTTATGTTATACAGCTATCTCTGTTTCGCATCTCATACCATCTCCTGATACTAAGGAAAGGCTTGCTATTTTTAGAAGACTCGGCCCTGAAACAAGATCATTCAAGACAATCACCCAGGATTCTCAAGAGGTATCCTCAGGCTCAGTCACCATGTCAAGTAAGTATCCCACTTTTATATAGTTAAAGATTTAAATAAATAGTTAAATAGAAATAGGATAAAGATACTTATCTTGCTTTGAATGTGTAGGTGCCGGAAAATCTTCCAAACCTGCCTCCCAGTTCAACATGACCGACCTTGATACTGTTCGATCCAGGAAGAAGAAGACCACTGCCAGCCTTAGCGTCTCCATCCCCAAGGCACCCACTAAAGGAAGGGGTGGCAAGAAGAGGAAAACCTCTGATACAGAGGACCTACAAGGGCTCCCACTGAACCGTCACCAGTTCCTTGAATACTTCAATGACGTGAGGATCACCAATTCTGCCTAGGTATCCTACTCACTTGAGGATCATCTGATTTGGAATTGCTTTGTCTTTTTTGTAGAAATTTGCTGAGATTGAAGACTACGTGGGGAGCGTTGAGGAGCTGGATAAGAAGATCGCTGACCTCCAACAAGTTGCAGTGCTCAAGGATCTTAAGATTGCTGATCTTGAAAAAGCCCTTAAAGATGCCAAGACTCAGACAGCTAAAATCTTGATCGACATTGACTACGAGAAACATGAGCTCGTGGAAGGTGCAAAGGTCTCCGCTGCCATCACAATGTATCAGACAAAACTAAAGATGGCCCAGGAAGCTCAAGATTCTAACTTCGACAGAAGCAGCTGGGATGTTGAGGGCTGGAAGGCGAGGTTAGCTGATCTGGAAGATGATGAGGAGGCTGAGGAGGTTTTGGCGATAGAGGCTGGAAGCAGTGGAAAGGATCTGGTGAAGGATACAGAAGCTGGAGGGGATGAAGATGGAGTGAAAGTGTAGGCTGCATGATTGGGCGATGATGGACATTCCTAGACGTAGCCGGAGCCCAATTTTTAAATTTGGTAGTAGTTTTTTCTTTTGATGATGTTTTGATTGAACAATGGTTGGTCTGTACTCAAACAATAGTAACTAGGGTTGAGGATCATGGATGATCCTTTGAACAATAGGCAGGATTACAAATGGTGGAGGGATCCTCTGTTTGGGAGATGAAGCTATTGTGATCCTGCCATCTTTTGATTCCTGCACTTGAAAAACCTATGAACAATGGACACCCTTTACCTACCCCAGCGGACGGGCCACGTATTGCTGGTAGATGCTCGGGGTAGGTAATTTTGACAACCTTAACAGGGTTTAAGCTTTTGTGAATAAAATGACTTTAACTTTTTGGCTATATCCTGTGTTGATATCCTTGTTGTTATTTTATTTTTCAATTGTTTTGATGTACACTTGTCTGAATAAGAAAAGTTAAACAAATTAGATAAAGAAAATATTTAGGATATGATTCAGGATCAAATATTCTATAGTTGAAAATTTCCAAAAAGTAGTATATTATAAGGATCATGAGTTCAGTTGTCAAAGTATTAGGGTTATTCAAATAATCAATGAATAAAATCAAAATAGTTAGGGATCATACCTGAGGATCCAAGTTAGGATCCTAACCCTTAATGTTATAACCAGAATAACCATAAGACAAACCTTAGTAAGAAGTAAGGATTAAGGATCCTTAGTGGTTTAACTCCGAAGACCTGAAACAGAACATAACTTGGGGCTAAGCCATTATAAGATAAAAGTTAGCAACTGGGGACAAGCCCAAAGGATAACTGGGGACAAGCCCAAGGATAACTGGGGACAAGCCCAAGGATAACTGGGGACAAGCCCAAGGATCATGTGTGAACTGGAGTATGGCCCTAACTGGCGACTATCCAAACTTAGTGGCATGAAAATGCCAAAACCTTAGCTAACGTGAAAACGTTAGAAACCTTAAGAACGGATGTATAGTACGTCTACCATTATACGTAGGATCCTAGGTATAGCCAGTACAATGGAATTATCAGCCCCTAAAACGAGTACTGGTCCCACTGCCATGAACTATACCAGGATCATCATGCGCTACTGGCGGAACTGGGGTCAAGCCCAAATAACTGGGGTCAAACCCAAGTAACTGGTTGCTTTTGTGGATAATCATCCTTTTGCTAAGAGTACCTGAACCTTCAAAACTCAAAATCTCGTGAAAGGAGGATAAAGGATGCGGGATCCTTATCCTTTTGTGAGAAAATAAGGACATGAAATAGTTTAAGATTAGAATGTTACCCGAATGAGGATCGTCTATGCTTTAAGGATCCTTTAAGGATATTTATCATGTGAGGATCATGGATCCTTATCACATGAAGTATTTCTTCAAATGGACAGCATTCCAGGCTCTAGGTAGCAAATCACCTTTCATTGTTAGCAATCGATATGCCCCCTTTCCTGCCTCAGCTTCAATCAAGTAAGGGCCTTCCCATTTTGGTGCCAACTTTCCATCAGCAGGATTGGTAGTATTCTGAAATGCTTTCCTTAGCACCATATCACCAACTTGGAATTTCCTGATCCTAACATTTTTGTTGTAGGCTCCAGCCATTCTTTGCTGATAGCTGGTCATCCTTATCCTTGCCAAATCTCTGATTTCTTCTATAGTATCTGTTTTGGTCAAAAATCAAGCAATGACCATGTAACCAAACTTTCTGTTGTGAGGTATGATGCTTGAATTGATGAACAATAATAAGGATCACTATAAAGTGTAATGAACAAATGACACGAAGATTTATATGGGGAAAAAGCCCTTGATCAAGAGTTGATCTCCGGCACAAAAAACCCCGGGTGATGGAAACTACCGATCACCAACTTATATTAAACAAACAATCTGCTACAACTTCGGATGATAGCGAGCTAAGTACAAGGATCACTATAGTGTATCGTGTAGAAATGTGTGTAATCGCCAAGTGTGTTAGCGAAAGTTGATGAGAGCAGTTGTATGAGTGTGTGTGTAGCCAAAAATAGCCAAAAAGGTGTTGTCTAATTAGCTCGCTACCCCTTTTAAATTAGAAAATATCTAAGTAACTAATTGTCCGCAAATGGTGCAAGTCCTCCACGACTCCACAACGTCCATTTTCAGCCAAGCACGTGCGGAATACTTCAAGGAATATACTCCAGGAATATCTCCAAGACCAAGTCCAATTGATACTCCTGCAAAACAATTACGAATTCAAAGCAGACAATCATTAGTATAAGGATCCTTAGGATGATCCATGATCCTGATCCTGAAACACTTCTGAGGATCACTAACTGACACAGAAGTAAGGATCACTAAGCAGGATGATAATTGAGGATCACGAATCATTTAGAAATCCACCCCTAACAGTATCCAGGTCTTGAACCAAGTTCTCATCATTTTCCTCAGGATCACGAATACTTGTTCTAGCAGTTGGAACCACCATTTCTGTAGGGATCACTGATTCTGCCCCAAATACCAAAGAGAATGGAGTTTGGCCTGTAGCATTCTTAGGGGTTGTCCTATCAGCCCAAAGAACATAAGGTAGTTCTTCTGCCCATTTCCCTTTATTGGATCCAAGCTTCCTCTTCAAATTGTTGATGATGATCTTATTGGAGGATTCTTCCTGACCATTAGCTTGTGGGTGGACTGGTGTTGATGTTATCATCTTAATCCCCCAGCTGTCACAAAAGTTAGTAGTTCTGCCCCCAATGAATTGGGAACCATTATCACATATAATTTCAGAAGGAATACCAAATCTAGTTATAATATTTCTTTTAATGAAGAATATAACTTCCTTTTCTCTGACTTGGGCAAAAGCTTCAGCCTCTATCCACTTGGAGAAGTAATCAGTCATAGCAAGCATGAACACTTTTCCACCAGGAGCCTTAGGGAGCTTACCAACTATATCCATGCCCCATCTCATGAATGGCCAAGTGGAGGATATAGGATGCAATAATTCAGCCGGTTGATGAAGGATATTGCTGTGTCTCTGACAGTGTTGTAAAAGTCGCTAGGCGGTCCCTCGTCGGCCGACTGGGGAGTTGGGAGTAATCGGAGTACTCGGAGAGTACTCGGGGAGTACGCAGACATGGTAAATATAAAGAAAATTAATTGTTATATATTATTTATGTGTTAAAATAAGCATAATTCATGTCAACTGGGTATAATTTAAAATGAAACATGTTTAAAGTTCAAATATTCTGAATACAAGTCCGACTAGTCTGAGTAGTCCGAGTACAAGGCCGAGTAGTCCGAGTACAAGGCCGAGTAGGCCGATTTTGACCGAGTTTGACCGATTAAAAGTCAACAAACCACGTTGACCGCCTAGACCGACTAGGCCGACTAGGCTCCGACTAGGCCGACTAGGCTCCGACTAGGCCGACTAGGCGCCGACTAGGACCGAGTACTCCCGAGGCCGACTAGTTGAAACCGCCTAGGAGGAAGTCGCCAAGGTGGAGGTCCGAGGACCGAGTACTCGCCGAGTACTCGGCCGAGGAATCCGACTTTTGCAGCACTGGTCTCTGACAAGGATCACACTTCTTAGCATACTCCACAGCATCTCTCTTCATAGTTGGCCAATAGTATCCTGTCCTCAGGATCCTTGAGAATAATGCCCTGCCACCAGTGTGGTTTCCACAATCTCCTTCATGGAAGTCTTTTAAAACTTCTTGGATTTCAGGATCCTCAATGCATCTTAAATATGGTCCTGCAAGAGATCGTTTATACAACATATTATTCAAAATTGTGAATTGAGATACCTTAATCTTGAAAGCCCTAGGGTTTTCTCCTGTAGGAATCTCTCCATGTTGTATGTATCTCATGATTGGGAGGATCCATGATCCTGGATGAGTTTGAGTATCCTCACTAGGGATAATTGCATAATCCTCTCCTATTTCCATAGCCACGTGATCCTCGATGGCAGGAGCCAGGATATGGATAATGGGGATACTTATATCCCCCGGGATCTTCAAGGATGATCCTAAATTGTCTAATGCATCTGCCTCTGCATTCTCTTCCCTTGGTACCTGTGTCAAACTAAAAGATACAAAAGAGAGTGCCAATTCTTTGACTATCTCTAAATATTTGGTTAACTTTTCACCTTTAACAGCATAGAATCCATTAAAGTGATTAGTGATTAACAAAGAATCTACATGTACCTCAAGATACCTGATCCTCATATGCTTAGCAATTTCCAAACCAGCTATCAAGGCTTCATATTCAGCCTCATTGTTAGTGGTTTGGAATTCACAAGCTATAGAGTGGGGTATTATGTCCCCATGTGGCGATTTTAGTAGTATTCCAAGCCCTGTTCCTTTGACATTTGAGGATCCATCAGTATAGAGTATCCAAGGATCCTTGGTCTCCTCTAGCTGCTGGACTTCTAACTCAGCTTCCTTTTGCAAATCACTACTGAAATCTGCCACAAAGTCGGCTAATGCTTGGGATTTAATGGCTGTCCTGGGCTCATATCTTATATCATATGCACTAAGCTTCACTGCCCACTTGGCCATCCTTCCTGACATTTCAGGTTTCCTGAGGACATTCTTAATTGGAAAATTAGTTTTAACGATAATGGTATGAGTTTCAAAATAATGTCTCAATTTAGTAGATGCCATAATTAATGCAAGGATAAGTTTTTCTAAGTGTGAATACCTGGATTCAGCATCAAGTAAACTCTTACTTACATAATAGACAGGATGTTGTATACCTTGGTGATCCTTAACAAGGACTGCACTTACTGCTTTTGAGGATACCGCCAAGTATAAGGATAACACATCTCCCTTTTCTGGTTTCATCAAGGCTGGGGCTGAGGATAGGTAATCCTTAAGAGCTTTTAAGGCATTTTCATGCTTCTCAGTCCACTCGAATTTCTTGTTCTTCCTTAGGATATCATAGAATTCCTTGCACTTTTCTGAGGATTTAGATATGAATCTGTTTAAAGCTGCAATCCTGCCTGTTAACCTTTGAACGTCCTTAGCATTGGCAGGGGACTTGATGTTCACTATAGCTTTGATTTGTTCTGGACTAGCTTCAATGCCTCTCTTTGTCACCATATATCCTAAGAATTTACCTGCCTTTACACCAAAATGACACTTAGAAGGATTAAGTTTCATATTATATTTATCAAGGATATTGAACGCTTCTTCCAAGTCTCTTAGGTGATCCTCAGCCTTTTTTTATTTTACCACCATATCGTCTATGTAAACCTCCATAGTCTGTCCAATCTGATCCTTGAACATCATATTCACTAGCCTTTGATAGGTTGCACCTGCATTTCTTAGTCCGAATGGCGTAGCAATATAACAGTATATACCAGTTGGAGTCATAAAGGCTGTATCCTCTTGATCGGAGGGTTCCATCTGAATTTGTTGAAATCCAGATGAAGCATCCATAAAAGTTAACAGTTCATGACCCACAGTTGCATCCACCATGGAGTCAATGTGGGGTAATGGGAAAGGATCCTTGGGACATGCCTTATTTAAATCGGTAAAATCGACACATACCCTCCACTTTCCGTTTTTCTTTTGAACAACAACCACATTGGCCAACCATCTTGGATATTTGACCTCTCTAATCATACCTGCTCGGAGTAATTTCTCTACCTCCTCCTGGATAATGGCATTTCTTTCTGGTGCAAATTTCCTCCTCTTTTGATGGATTGGTTTGAAGGACCTATCAATGCCAAGTTTGTGAGTTATTATATCTTTAGATATACCTGTCATGTCTTCGTGTTTCCATGCAAAGGTAGTCTTTCTCCTTTTGAGGAAGGATATGAGGTCTTCCTTTATTTCACCAAGGATCCCTGATCCTATATAAACTTTAGATTCAGGATCACCAGGATCCATAAGGATTTCTACTACATCCTGTTCTCTTGCCTCCAAGACATCCCTTGGAGGACGCTTTAATTGCTATTGCTCCCTTGACTTTGATGCTGGCTTCATTGATGAGGTGTAGCAGTTCTTAGCCTCTTGCTGATCACTATCAATCTTTACTATTCCCCAAGGACTAGGAAGCTTCACACATTGATGATAAGTGGATGGGACTGCCTTCATGTCATGTATCCAAGGCCTGCCAAGGATAACATTACAACAAGATAAACAGTCAATAACACAGAACTTTTGATAAGAATGTAAGCCTTCGATATAAATTGGGAGTTTAATGTCCCCCAGAGTATTCTTAGTCTCGCCACTGAATCCCACGAGCACAGAGGATCTTGGGATGATATCGGATTCAGGAATACTCATCTTTCTGAGGACATCAAGCTGGATAATGTTCACAGAGTCTCCTTCGTCTATAAGGATCATGCGAACAAAATGGTTAGAAATAAAAAGAGTGATAACCAAACCATCGTGATGAGGATCCTGAATGTCAACACTTTCATCCTCATCAAAAGTTATAACTTTTCCTTCGGAGACACTGGATGTTCGAATGGGTCTATCTCCATTATCCATCTTGGTTTCTTTTGCATGTCTTTGAGCTGCAGAGAAGGATGTTTCACAAATGTCTGATCCTCCAGAAATAAAGTTAATAACGTGTGCATCAGCTGGAGGGGCTGGAGCTTTCTCTGGGATCCTTTCAGGATCCTGAGTCCTTGACTTCTTTCTTCCCAGTAATTCTTTTAAGTGCCCCTTGCTCAACAAGTATCCAATTTCTTTTCTCAGTGCGATGCATTCTTCTATGAGATGCCCAAAATCCTCATGATATGCACACCACTTTGACTTATCTTTGGTTGCAACCGGTCTGTCATTTTTCCTGGGCCATCTAGCTTTATCACCTAAATTCTGCATCGCAAGGATTAGTTCATTGTTATCAACAGAAAAACAATATTCAGAAATTGGAGGATAATCCTCATCGTCCTCTTCTTGTTCAACGGCATGCACATTCTGGTTATCAGATTTGTTATACGATCTGAACTTGTTGTTCTTGAATGAGGATCCTTGTTTCTCTTGCTTTGAGGATCCTGCTAACCTCTCTTGGATCCTTTTGTCATCCTCTAGCCGGATGAACCTAAGGGCCCGGGTTCTTACCTCATCTAGATTCCTGCATGGTGTCATAACAAGATCATCATAGAATAACGAATCCCTAAGCAATCCCATTTTAAAGGCTTCAACAGCTGTAGCTATATCCAGGTTAGGAATATCTAAGGATTCTTTACTAAATTTAGTGATATAATCCCTTAATGATTCATTATGACCTTGGGTTATCCTATACAGATCACTAGTTAAACGTTCAAATTTCCTACTACAAGAAAATTGGTTATTAAATAAGTTAACTAGATTAGCAAATGAGGTAATAGAGTAAGGGGGAAGACTTAGCAGCCATTTAAGAGTTGATCCAGTAAGAGTGGATCCAAATCCCTTGCATAGACATGCTTCCTTTAATCTTTCTGGGATGGGATTGATCTCCATCCTTTCCCTGTATTGTGCTATGTGTTCTTCAGGATCTGTTGAACCGTCATACAACTTCATAGTAGGTACATGGAACCTCTTTGGTATCTCAGCATCACAGATTGGTGGTGCAAAACGAGATATCTTATGGCTCCCATCTGCAATCTCCGGGATAGGCTTGACCACTCCTGGGACACTTGATATCATATCCTTTAACTTTTGCAATTCTCTGGCCATGGCATGATTGATACCTGTATCCTGCATAAGGCCATGGTTAGTGGTATAAGAATTATTGAAAGTGTTACCTCCCATTGGATTCAAATTAGGAAGAGCGGATGTGAATCCATATTGTTGGGGCTCTGGAATGACTGATGGACCAGTAGAAGCAATGGTCTGCATTGGAATGAAATCTCCCAGATGGATATCGGTATTCCCTGATTGCAAACTCCTTAAGGATCCATGAAACCGAGAGGATCCTTGAACCTATGAGGATCCTGGGACGTAGGAGGATCCTTGAACCTGTGAGGATCCTGGAACATAGGAGGATCCTTGAACCTGAGAGGATCCTGGAACATAGGAGGATCCTTGAATCTGTGAAGATCCTGGAACATAGGAGGATCCTTGAATCTGAGAGGATCCTGGAACATATGAGGATCCTTGAATCTGTGAAGATCCTGGAACATAGGAGGATCCTTGAATCTGAGAGGATCCTTGAACCTGGGAGGATCCTTGAAATGGCCAGAACCCTTGAATCTGTTGCGCTCCAGAGTATCCTTCTGAGCTGGCGAAGGATCCTATACGCTGAGGATGGGATCCTGCTGGTTGGAAGTGTAACCCTGAAGCCTGAGTCATTGCTGATGATCCGTAATGCACTCCTTTTGGTCCTCCCACATATTGAACGTCTGGAACCACTGAAGGCTAAGAAGTTATAACCGGAGTATTGAAATTCAAAGATCTGGGCATCAGTGGAGAATGATCCTCTGCCGATCTCTTCTGTTTCTTGATGTCTCCAATTTCTCTAAGAATCCTTTCATTGGTCTTATCCTGCTGCTGTATATGCTCCTTCATCTGCAAAATCAGAGTAAACAAGTCACTAGTAGTGGGAGTATAAGAAGCAGAAGAAGTTGGAGGTTTTGAGAAAATGGGAGTTGGTTTCTTCTCGGCATTTTTCTGAGGTCCAGAAGGTGGTGGAGGCAATGGTGGAATGCCCTGGGATGAATTGACTGCAGACATCGCACTGGAGGTGTTCTTTGATGATGAAGCCATCTGCTTGAACGTAACGAACCGAAATGATCACAAAAATGAGAATTTCTTAGGAATGAAGCACCAATTTCCCCACGGTGGGCGCCAAACTGTTTTGGTCAAAAATCAAGCAATGGCAATGTAACCAAACTTTCTGTTGTGAGGTATGATGCTTGAATTGATGAACAATAATAAGGATCACTATAAAGTGTAATGAACAAATGACACGAAGATTTATACGGGGAAAAAGCCCTTGATCAAGAGTTGATCTCCGGCACAAAAAACCCCGGGTGATGGAAACTACCGATCACCAACTTATATTAAACAAACAATCTGCTACAACTTCGGATGATAGCGAGCTAAGTACAAGGATCACTATAGTGTATCGTGTAGAAATGTGTGTAATCGCCAAGTGTGTTAGCGAAAGTTGATGAGAGCAGTTGTATGAGTGTGTGTGTAGCCAAAAATAGCCAAAAAGGTGTTGTCTAATTAGCTCGCTACCCCTTTTAAATTAGAAAATATCTAAGTAACTAATTGTCCGCAAATGGTGCAAGTCCTCCACGACTCCACAACGTCCATTTTCAGCCAAGCACGTGCGGAATACTTCAAGGAATATACTCCAGGAATATCGCCAAGACCAAGTCCAATTGATACTCCTGCAAAACAATTACGAATTCAAAGCAGACAATCATTAGTATAAGGATCCTTAGGATGATCCATGATCCTGATCCTGAAACACTTCTGAGGATCACTAACTGACACAGAAGTAAGGATCACTAAGCAGGATGATAATTGAGGATCACGGATCATTTAGAAATCCACCCCTAACAATAACATCAACACCAGTACACCCACAAGCTAATGGTTAGGCAGAATCATCCAACAAGATTATCATCAACAATTTGAAGAAAAAGCTTGGATCCAAGAAGGGAAAATGGGCAGAAGAACTACCTTATGTACTACGGGCTGATAGGACAACACCCAAGAATGCCACTGGCCAAACTCCATTTTCCTTGGTATTTGGGGCGGAATCAGTGATCCCTATAGAGATGGTGGTTCCTACTGCAAGAACAAGCATTCGTGATCCTGAAGAAAATGCTGAAAACTTGGTTCAAGATCTGGATACTATAGAAGAACTCAGGGATTTAGCAAGGATAAGGATGGCCAGTTATCAACAAAGGATGGCTGGAGCTTACAACAAAAATGTCAGGATCAGGAAATTCCAAGTCGGTGATATGGTGTTAAGGAAAGCATTTCAGAATACCACCAATCCTGCTGATGGAAAGTTGGCACCAAAGTGGGAAGGCCCTTACTTGATTGAAGCTGTGGCAGGAAAGGGGGCATATCGATTGCTAACAATGGAAGGTGATTTACTACCAAGAGCTTGGAATGCTGTCCACTTAAAGAAATACTTTATGTAACAAGGATTCATGATTCTTACCTGATAAGTATCCTTGAAGGATCCTTACAGGA
Source organism: Helianthus tuberosus (assembly GCA_030545235.1). NCBI lineage: Eukaryota > Viridiplantae > Streptophyta > Magnoliopsida > Asterales > Asteraceae > Helianthus > Helianthus tuberosus. The sequence goes on from JARYGA010012077.1 coordinate 17,736, forward strand.
CAGATGATCCTCATTGTGGTAATATTCTAATCTCAAACTATTTCATTCTTTAGTTATCTTATATAAGGATAAGGATCCTGCATCCTTTATCCTCCTTTCACTTGATTCTGAGTTTTGAAGGTTCAGGTACCCTCAACAAAGGGTTGAGTATCCACAGAAGTATCCAGTTATTTGGGCTTGACCCCAGTTATTTGGCCTTGACCCCAGTTATTTGGGCTTGACCCCAGTTTGGGCCTGTCCCCAGTTTCGCCAGTAGCGCACGATGATCCTGGTATAGTTCATGGCAATGGGACCAGTACTCGCTTTAGGGGCTGACAATTTCATTGTACTGGCTATATTTAGGATCCTACATATAATGGTAGACGTACCATACATCCGTTCCTAAGGTTTCTAACGTTTTCACGTTAGCTAAGGTTTTGGCATTTTCATGTCACTAAGTTTGGATAGTCGCCAGTGAGGGCCATACTCCAGTTTACACACGATCCTTTGGGCTTGTCCCCAGTTATCCTTTGGGCTTGTCCCCAGTTATCCTTTGGGCTTGTCCCTAGTATATTGGGCTTGTCCCCAGAATTGTTGGGCTTGTCCCCAGTTACTAACTTTTATCTTATATTGGCTTAGTCCCAAGTTGTATCTTATTTCAGGTTTTCGAAGCTAAATGACTAAGGATCCTTGATCCTTACCTTCTGTTGAGGTTTGTCTTTTGGTTATCCTGATTATAAGTGTTAAAGGTTAGGATCCTAACTTGGATTCTCAGGTATGATCCTTAATTACTTTGATCCTATTTATTATTTACATAAGTGACCCTTATCCTTTGACAACTGAACTTATGATCCTCAAACTACACTACTTTTCAGAACCTGTCGACTATAGGATATGTGATCCTTGATCATATCCTAAACTTTTTGAGATTATTTATTAAATTTTTCTTCTTTACTTAATAAATCCAGACAAAATATATGTCACAACAATTGAAAGGTAAAGTATTCACAAGGATAACAACATGGAAGATAGCCAAAAAGTTAAGATTTTATTTATTCACAAAACGTTAAACCCTTTAAGGTTGTCAAAATTGCCAACCCACTTTTCTACCAGCAAAACGTGGCCCGTCCACATGGGTTGGCAAAGGGTGTCCATTGTTTACGGGTCTTTGTAGTGCAGGAAATAAAAGACGGAAGGATAACGAGTGGCTTCATCCCCCAAACAGAGGATCCATCCACCATCCATTATCCTGCCTATTGTCCAAGGATCCATGATCCTTCACCCTAGAAACTATTGTCTAAAGTTATTACAACCCAAGATTGTTTCAAAACACCATAACCAAAATAAAACTACCAAATTCTAAAAAATGGGCTCCGACTACGTCTAGAAATGTCCTTCATCGCCCATTCCTGTAGCCTACACCTTTGCTGCATCACCACCAGCATCATCAGCATCAGCATGATCGTTCCCACTTCCACTCGCATCAATTGCTAAGACCTCTTCTTCATCGTCCAGCCCAGCCAATCTAGCCTTCCAGCCCTCTACGTCCCAGCTGCTCTTGTCAAAGTCAGGATCCAGAGCTTCTTGGGCCATCTGCAACTGGGTTTTGTACATAGCAATGGCAGCGGAGACTTTAGCATCATTGGTGATTTCATTCTTCTCTTGGTCAGCAGTGATGTGAGCCAGAACAAGTTCCCTCTTCACCAGATTGACATCATTTTCGAGAGAGGCAATCTTCTGATCCTTGGCTAGCATGATCTTCTGGAGGTCCAAACACTTTTGCTCAACCTCTTCAACATTGCCTACGTAGTCCTCGATTTCAGCAAATTTCTGCAAAAAGATAATGTGAAGTTTAGGATCACATGATCCTCAAGTGGGCAGGATAACTAAGCTAAGTCAGTGATCCTTACATCAGCGAAGTACTCAAGGAACTGGTGGCGGATTAGAGGCAGGCCTTCTAGATTGTCAGCCTCTGAGGCTTTACTCTTCTTTCCCTTGGAAGCAGTAGCCTTGGGGATGGCAGTACTTGGGCTAGCAGCAGCTTTCTTCCTCCCAGATCTGGGACCAAGAGTGGTGAGATCGGTGACGCTGAAACGGGTAGCAGACTTCGATGATTTTCCAGCACCTACACATCCAAAACAGATAAGTATCCTTATTTCATTTTTATTTAAATATTTAATTATGCACAAAATGGGATACTTACTTGACATCGTAACAGAACCTGAGGATACCTCTTGAGAATCCTGGGTATTTGCTTTAAATTATCTTATTTCAGGATCAAGCCTCCGGAAAGCACCAAGCCTTTCCTTCGTTGCAGGTGTTGAGATAAGGTGTGCGACAGTAATAACTGCAAAATAGAAATGAAAGGATGTTAGTGATCCTCAGCAAAAACAAGGTTATCCTGTGATCCTTCTCAGGATCCTCTATCCTACCATGGGTGGTCCATTTCCTAGGCAGATCCTTTCCATCAGGGATAGAATCCCTTCTGACAAAGAAGAATCGCCGTTTTCAGTTTGTGTCGTTCTTAGTGGCTTTGAAGATGGGATGCTCTTCGCCGGGTTTGTGTTTGAATAGATATTGGTGGGATCCATGGCTAACAAGGTCGTACATCTCTGCTAACTCCGACATTCCCAGATTAATACCTTCATGTTCAATGATTCTTTCAAGGGTATACAAGACCCTCCAGATCGTTGGCATTGCTTGGATGTAGGAGATGCCGGTGAGAGAGAAGAAGGATTGGGTGAAATCTGGAAAAGGATACGAGTATCCTATTGTAAATGAGGTGACCGGAAAAGCTACCCAGTTTTCAAAAACATAGTCGCTTAAGACGGTGGGGTCAAAAGCTTTAAAAACGGTATTCGCCGGAAAATAATGGCGGATTCTGTCTATCTGTGGATCAGTGAAGCAACATCTTTCTTTCGCAGAGCCTTCGATGATTCCTTGGGTCTTTAAGGGACTGTCCTTCTTGTGATCCTTAGCCGGTGAGGATCGTAGCATCATCTTGCTCATGATAATGGTGAAGAAGAAGAAACGGAAGAAGAAGATGAAGAGAGAAAGGAAAGAGAAATACCTGATCAAGTCTTCGAATGAGGATTTAAAGGAGGAAACGCACGAATTTAAATGCTCTCTAAACCTTATCTCTAACTTCAATTTATAATCATGAATTTGCAGGATTGTCACTTCAGTGACGTCAGGATGCAACGGTTAGTCAGGAAGTAACGATTATAAATCCGTTGATTTGTTACGGATAAGAACGAGAAAATATAACTCGTTTATTTACAAATTACTCCTTATATTTTGGGGGCAATTGTTAGGGGAGGATTTTTTAATGATCAGTGATCCTCAATTACTTTTGGGCTTAGTGATCCTCAATTCTGTCTGAATTAGTGATCCTCAGAAAGTATTATAGGATCAGGATCATGGATCATCATAAGGATCCTTATACTAACGATTGTCTGCTTTGAATATGATGTTGTTTTGCAGGAGTACAAGCTTGGACTTGGTCTTGGCGATATTCCTGGAGCATATTCCATATTTATTCCGCACGTGCTTAGCTGAAGTGGACGTTATGGAGTTCATGGAAGACTTGCACAAAATGCGGATAGTTTGTTAGCTTAGATATTTTCCATTTTTAAAAGGGGATAGCGAGCTAAATTAGAACACTTGGCTATTTTTAGCTTAACACACACACTCGTAACTGCTCTCACCAGCTCTCGACAATTCACTTGGCGATTACACACTTTTTGCACATTACACTATAGTGATCCTTGTAACTAGCTCGCTATCATTCAAAGTTGTAATAACTTGTTTGTTTAATCTGAGTTGGTGATCGGTAGTTTCCATCACCCGAGGTTTTTTATGTCGGAGATCAACTCTTGATCAAGGGCTTTTTCCTCGTACAAATCTTTGCGTCACTTGTTTTTTTTTTTTTTCATTTCTGAGTGATCCTTAGCATTGTTCATTGATTCAAGCATCACACCTCACAACAGAAAGTTTGGTTACATTATCTTAGCTTGATTTTTGACCAAAACAATTATAATGGTTCCTATACTGTTAAAGGTGAAAAACTAATCAAATACCTAGAGGTAGTGAGGAAACTGCCAGATTCTTTTGCTTTTTTCAGTTTAACACAGGTACCTAGAGAAGAGAATGCAGAAGCAGACGCTTTAACTAACCTTGGATCATCCCTAAAGATTCCAGAGGATATTAAAATTCCCATCATCCACATCTTAGCTCCTGCTATTGTGGATCACACGGCTATGAAGATAGTGGCGGATTCTGCAATCATACCTAATGATGGTGCACAGTTAAATTCAGGATCCTGGATCCTTCCAATCATGAGATATATACAACATGGAGAGATCCCTACAGGAGAAAATCCTAGAGCTTTCAAAGTCAAGGTATCTTAATTTACAATATTAAATAACAGGCTGTATAAACGATCTCTTGCAGGTCCATAGCTAAGGTGCATCGAGGATCCTGAAATTTAAGAAGTCCTGAAGCATTTTCATGAGGGAGATTGTGGAAACCAAACTGGGGGCAGAGCACTGTTCTCAAGGACCCTTAGAACAGGATACTATTGGCCTACTATGAAGAGGGATGCTGTGGATTATGCAAAGAAATGTGATGCTTGTCCGAGACATAGCAATATCCTTCATCAACCAGCGGAGCTCCTACATCCTATTATTACCAGATTTGATGACCAGTTATCAACAAAGAATAGCTGGAGTATACAAAAAGAATGTCACGATCAGAAGATTTCAAATTGGTGATTTTGTGCTAAGGAAAGCATTCCAGAACACTACGAATTCGGCTGATGGCAAATTAGCACTAAAATGGAAGGTCCCTACCTAATTGAAGGTGAGGCAGGAAAGGGGGCATATCATTTACTGGCAATGGAAGGTGATTTACTACCAAGAGCTTGGAATGTTGTCCACTTGAAGAAATACTTCATGTAATAAGGATCCAGAATCCTTAGCCATATTCATGACCGATATCATTGAAGGATCCTTAGAGGATAAATGATCCTCACTCTGGTAATGATCTAACTTTAATTTATCCACTTCTTTAATTAACTTATTTACAAGGAGAAGGATCCTGGATCCTTTATCCTTCTTTCATTTAGTTCTGAGTTTTGCAGAAGTTGATGTATCCTTAGCAAAGGATCAAGTAGCCACAGAAGTCTCCTAAGTTTTATGGGCTTGTCCCCAGTTTTTTTGGGCTTGCCCCCAGTTTTTTGGGCTTGTCCCCAGTTTTTGGGCTTGTCCCTAGTTTCGCCAGTAGCGCACGATGATCCTGGTGCAGTTCAAGGCAATGCGACCAGTACCCGCTTAAGGGGGTGACAATTTCATTGTACTGGTTGTATTCAGGATCCTACGTATAATGGTAGACATACCATACATCCGTTCCTAAGGTTTCTAACGTTTTCACGTTAGCTAAGGTTTTGGCATTTTCATGTCGCTCACGTTTGGATAGTCGCCATTTTGGGCCATACTCCAGTTTACACAAGTTTATTTGGGCTTGACCCCAGTTTACATCCGTTTATTTGGGCTTGTCCCCAGTTTGTTGGGTTCATTCCCAATTATGTGGCTTGGTCCCAAGTTTGTTTTTCTTACAGGATCTTGGAGCTCTAAAGTTATACAAGTTCTGACAATAAGGATCCCGGATCCTTGAAACTTTACTTTTCACAGTTTGTTTATTCAGTATTAATTTACAAGGATATAGAATCCTAACTTGGATTCTCTGGTATGTTATATTCTAACTTTTTCTAAGCTGCAAGTTGTCTCTTATCCTTTTTGGTTAAGGATCATTGATCCACATTTGTAGGAACACTTCAAGTTTTCTGTTAAAAGTTTAACATTATCATCAGATTTCCAATAACTTTTCAGTTGTTTGGCGATGATGTCTTTGAAAAAAGAAAGCATACATGAAAAATAAAGAGGGAATAAACAAAAGATGTAGCCAAAAAAGTTTAATGTTATTACCCATTTATTATGTATCAAAATCATCTGGCCTGGATTTCACCAGCAAAACCATGGATCATCCACCCAGGCCAGACAGGGCTATCTAACAGTTAAAGTGTCTGTGCAGAAATTAAAATGCAGGAAGGTTGTTAGCGAACGCTGTAGAAGGATTCATCTTCCACAAACAGAAGGATCTTCTTGTCTGTAAAGGCATTTGAGGAGTTATCTCTAACTCTATATTTTGCAATGATGATTATAGCAGGTCTTATCAGTAACGACTAGATACCAGCAGCAACGACTAGTCCGCTTCTAACGGAAATATGACAGCTGTGAATCTTTATCACAACTGCCATATTGGGGGCAATTGTTAGGGCATGGATTTTATGCTAAGGATCATCTATCCTGAGACTGGGCATGGATCACGGATCCTTAACGGATTATGCAGGGAGTCTGAGGATCCAGGATCCTTAACGTTACTTATGATTTCTAACATTTGTCACGTTTTTAATGATTATACGCAGATAATGGACTTAGTGGACTAATTCTCAGCTAGAATCTCGGGAATATTCGTTCAAGATGCCCCACATGTGGTATTTTCACAACGGTTATGGGAAAAGAACGTGGGAGCTTCCTTATTTTTCGCAAAGTTAGTTGTTAGCAGTTTTTCCTATTCTTTTAGGGGATATTGAGCTGGTAGAACACACAAGTTTCGACACAACACCTCTGCTACTCGCTCTCAAACACACACACACACTAGAATTCATTGTAACAAGCTCAATATCTTCCAAAGTTGTAATCTTTTTATGCAATATAATTGGTGATCGGTAGTTTCCATCACCCGAGGTTTTTTATGCCGGAGATCTCATAAGATCAAGGGCTTTTTCCTCGTATAAATCTCGGTGTTCATCGTTGATTTCATATACTTGTCGTTCATACAATTAACCAAGCATCTAACCTCACAAAATCAGATTTGGTTACATTATCCTTGTGTGATTTTTGACCAAAACAGCCACCTCCTCCCTCTTCTCACCACCGCCACCTCCTCCCCCTTCTCACCACCGCCATCATCAACACCCACCCATCAGCATCGCCTCTGAAAAAGCATAACTCTGTACTATCACCAACAGAACCATCCCCACCACCAATCTTAATCCCATTCTCTTCAAAACCACCCCCAACATGCACCTTTGACCCAATTTCACCAGGAAACCCTAATCCAAACCCTAATTCCTCTGCACCTAAGCACCTACACTACCGTTCCGCCGCTACCTGACCACCGCCGCTGCTAAATTCTTTCTGGGTTGCAGGAAACCTGTCGCAACCCCCGATCTCAGGTTCCCCGAGAACGGGCGGCCGCGAGCCAGTTTGGTGGTATCGCGTATTGTCTAATTTGGCAGCGGAATTTTTCATCAGGACCGTAGTTAGGAAATATTGATCAGAGTAAAATACCACAATTTCATAACATTAAACAAATGGGTAAAAACCCAAGTTCATAGTACACATGTTTTCATAGGAATAAATCCCATTTTATTTAATAAAAATGCATTCTTTATTTAGGTAACTTTTATTGCCACTTTTCCAAGCCTTCAGTGCTGTCCAGCTGGCTTCTATTTGGCTTTCACATTTTGTTACCTAAAACGCGTTTTAAAAACATTTGTCAGTGGGAAATACTGGTGAGTGAATCCCAGTTTAATCAAGTTTAAATAAAAATCCCATTGTACAGTATTGAGGGCGATCCCGCAATTATATTTGTTTCCAAGATATTACAATTAACATCCATGGTACTGTCGAACCCGACTTGTGGAAATGTTACTCCTTGACCAGGTGGTAACAAATTTTGTATACAAAACCCCAACATACTCATCATAATTGTATTCTTACAAATACTCAATAACTGTTATTCGCATGGAAAAGTATTTAAGGTTTTGTAAAAACAATTAACAAGAGATTTACAAAAAGTGGATCAACTCACATTGTTGTCTTAGATTTTCCGTAAGGGTTTCCCGGTGATAATCTATAATTTACACAAATGTACACGCGTTAGTATTAATAACCCATTTTAACATTAGCAATACCCTCCTCGAGACGGCATTCCAATGACTACGTCGGGCAGAACCACGACAGCCATTACGGAACCCTAGATCAATCGGGCAGCGTATCTAATACGTATCCAGGGGTTATAATACTTACAACGGAGCAGAACTTCGCTAATTAGGGGGTATAATACCCGCTTTATAAGGCCTATAATTCAGAAATTTAGATTGAGAAACGTTTGTGAGCGATCGGAACTGAAAGCCGATGCCCTTCTTATATAGTGCTGAAATCTGCCTTTCTCGCGGCCCGCGTAAAACAAGGACAGGGCTTACGCGGCCCGCGTCAAACCTGGGTCAACGCGTAGCTCGTCCGATCATCACATAGACTCGCCACGATGATGACACGTGTCATCACCGGGCTGCGCCACAACTTTCGATCTCACGCGACCCGAGTAAACTAATCAGGGGTCTTACGCGGCCCGCCTGAACTTAACAATCAACAAAATCGGGTTCTAACCTTTATACCGCCCGCGTAAGAGTTGAGGTGGTTCTACGCGGCCCACCTTAACTTAATATTTCTTGTTTTTCATTTATTTTTAATGCTATTTAATATATTTGAGGCCCGTTTTCGCGTATGGGGTGTATTTTGGGATATTTTAAAATATTTTGGGATATCGAAAAATAATCGAAGGTGTCGCTTTATTTAGGATTGTTACATCCTCCCCACCTTGTTTTAGAGCTCGTCCTCGAGATCTACTGGAACAAGTGTGGATATTTCCTTTGCATTTCAGATTCAAGCTCCCATGTGTACTCAGGTCCTCTTTTGGAGTTCCACTTCACTTTGACCAGAACTAATCTCTTATGTTTGAGATTCTTGACTTTCCTGTCTTCGATCTGTATAGGCCTTTCTACAAACTTGAGTTGTTCATTTACCTCTATATCCTTAAGAGGTACTACTATTGATTCATCACCTAAACACTTTTTGAGATTAGATACATGAAACACATCATGTATTCCTGCCATTTCCTCTGGCAGTTGTAGCTGATAGGCTACAGGTCCTATTCTTCTAATAATCTCAAAAGGTCCAACATACATGAGACTTAGCTTTCCTCTTTTGATGAATCTTACCACTCCTTTCCAAGGAGAGACCTTTAACAATACTTTGTCTCCTACTTGAAATTCCAATGGCTTGCGTCTGTTATCAGCATAACTCTTCTGTCGATCACGTGCTGCTTTTAGTCGTTCCTTGACTTGAATAATCTTGTCGGTTGTTTCTTGCACTATCTCGGGTCCAGATAGTTGCTTTTCACCAATTTCTGCCCAACAAACTGGGGTTCGGCACTTTCGTCCATAAAGTGCTTCGAATGGTGCAGCATTGATACTTGTGTAATAACTATTATTGTAAGAAAATTCTATTAAAGGTAAGTGATCATCCCAATTACCTCTGAAATCAATTACACAAGCTCTAAGAATGTCTTCCATTGTCTGAATTGTTCTTTCGCTTTGTCCGTCCGTTTGAGGATGATAAGCTGTGCTTAGATTTAACTTGGTTCCCATTGCCTTTTGGAAACTTGACAAAAAATGAGAGGTAAATCGGCTATCTCTATCAGAAACAATTGATAAAGGAATTCCATGTAATGAAACAATTTCATTTACATATAATTTAGCTAGCTGTTCCATACTGACAGTTTCTTTCATTGGTAGGAAATGAGCTGACTTAGTTAGTCTATCTACAATCACCCAGATTGTATCATTACCCTTCCTTGTTTTAGGTAATTTAGTAACAAAATCCATTGTTATCAATTCCCATTTCCACACTGGCATTTCTAATTGCTGTAACAAACCTGAGGGTTTCTGGTGTTCAGCTTTAACTTGTGAACAAGTTAAACATTTAAAAACATAGGCTGCTATGTCTTTCTTCATTCCTATCTACCAGAAATTTTTTCTTAAATCCTTGTACATTTTATCATTTCCTGGGTGCATCGTATACTTAGACTTATGGGCTTCTTCTAATATACGATGACGTAGATTTCCTAATTTAGGTATCCACATTCTCTTTTTATGGAATCTCCAAATTCCATCTGTTCCTTGTTCTAATTCCTTAATCATACCTTTTATTTTTTTCAGTATCATCCTTGATTACTGATTCTTGTGCTTTTCTGATTTGATCATTTAAATCTACTTGTAGATTTAATTTAAGAGAACGTACCCTTTTTGGCTTTTCATGATACTTTCGACTTAAAGCATCTGCTACTACATTTGCTTTTCCTTCATGATACTGGATATCACAATCATAATCACTAAGCATCTCCATCCAGTGTCTTTGTCTCGTATTCAACTCTTTCTGTCCGAAAACATACCTTAAACTCTTATGATCAGTGAATATGGTAAACTTACTACCATAAAGGTAATGTCTCCAAATCTTAAGGGCAAAAATTATAGCTCCTAGTTCTAGATCATGAGTTGAATAATTCTCTTCATGATTCTTAAGTTGTCTAGATGCGTAAGCTATAACCTTTTTGGCGTTGCATTAATACACATCCATAACCTAACTTAGAAGCGTCACAATAGACTAAGTTTTCAGTTCCTTCTGGTAACGCTAGTATGGGTGTATTAGTTAATCTTTGCTTAAGAATTCTAAATGCTTCTTCTTGCTTTGGTCCCCATTCAAACTTAATGGATTTACAGGTTAACTTAGTTAAAGGAATGGCTATTCTAGAAAAATCTCGAATAAATCTTCTATAATAACCGGCCAATCATAAGAAACTTCTAACCTCAGTTGGTGACTCAGGGGTTTTCCATTTAGTAATCGCCTCGATCTTTGTTGGATCCACATGAATTCCTTCATGGTTCACTAAATGTCCAAGAAATTGTACCTGTTCTAACCAAAACTCGCACTTTGAAGATTTAGCGTAAAGCTTTTCCTTTCTTAATAGACTTAAAAGTGCGTGCAAATGCTTTGCATGGTCCTCTTTACTCTTAGAGTAAATTAGAATATCATCTATGAAAACAATTATGAATTTATCCAAATATGGCTTACATATTCGGTTCATCATGTCCATAAATGCGGCTGGGGCATTGGTTAAACCAAATGGCATGACAGTAAATTCATAATGACCATACCTTGTTCTGAATGCGGTTTTAGGAATGTCCTCTTCATGTACCTTTAATTGATGATATCCTGACCTTAAATCGATTTTAGAGAAAAATCGAGCTCCTTGCAATTGATCGAACAGATCATCGATTCTCGGTAATGGGTACCGATTCTTAATCGTAACTTTGTTCAATTCACGGTAATCAATACACATACGCATTGACCCGTCCTTCTTTTTAACGAACAGTATCGGCGCTCCCCAAGGCGACGAACTTGGTTGTATAAATCCTTTTTCCAACAATTCGTCTAATTGTTTCTTCAGTTCCTGCATTTCTGCGGGTGCCAAACGGTAAGGTGCTTTGGCAATTGGTGCTGTTCCAGGCAGTAGGTGAATTCTGAATTCAACTTCTCTGTCTGGTGGTAGTCCTGGCAATTCTTCTGGAAAGACATCTGAAAACTGGGACACTACTGGAATGTCTTTTAGTTCTTTTCCTTTAATGTTAGTGATTATGGAAATCAAATACACTATAGAACCTTTTCTTATATAACTTACAGTTTTCATTACAGAGATGAATTTTGTGGATCTAGATGATTTATCTCCTTTAATTGTGATCTTTTTACCTTTTGGTGAATTTACTTGGATCGACTTTTGATAACATAAAATACTGGCTTTATTGGCTATTAACCAATCCATTCCTAAAACAACATCAAATCCTGCCAGATTCATGGGATAAAGGTTTGCTATAAACTTCTGTTTTAAAATTTCTATTCTTGCTCCCTGCCAGATTTCAGAAATCCTAACTGTTTCCCCATTAGTTGTCTCTACGAGACATTCTTGTGGTAGTTTAGTTAATGACTGATTTAGCAATTTGCAAAATGAAGTATTAATAAAACTTTGGTTCGCACCAGAGTCAAATAATACTTTAGCAAATACATCATTAACTAAAAACGTACCAGCTATCACGTCTGGAATCATCTTGGCTTCATCTGCAGTCAGAACAAATGCTCTAGCATTTTTAGTGTTCTTATTGTTCACAGCTGGAGCCAATTTCGGACAGTTTGGCTTGATGTGACCTTTTTCTCCACAATTGTAGCATAATCCATTACTGGATTTTCTCCTGCAATCTTCTTCCTTGTGTCCTGGCATCTTGCAGAAATTGCAAAGAGTGGAGCATTTTCCCGAATGCTTTTTCTTGCAGACCTTGCAGAATGGTGCAGAGGTAGAACCCATATTCCTACGGTTGTAATTCCCTGAACGGAATTCTTGAGTAAGCCTTTGAGTTAGGTTTCTCCTCTGGTCTTCTTCTCTAGTACGGATTAATTCATCTTTCAAGGTATTCGCTAGTTCTACAGCTTCTTCTATAGTTTGAGGTCTAGCTGCCTTGACTATATGTCTAATCTCTCCGATTAATCCCCAGATGTAACGGGAGATTAACACTGGTTCAGGTGATGCAAGGGTTGACACTATTATAGCATATTCAAAGAATGTAGTAGTATAACCCTTGCTATCTACCCTTGTCATTCTTAAGTTTAAGAACTTATTAGCTATCTGTTCTTTTTCATTGGGAGGGCATAATTTCCTTTCTACCATATTCTTAAATTCCTCCCATTCCATGTTGTAAACCCTATCACTTCCTCTTGATTGGAGGATAGTGTTCCACCATTCTAAGGCTGAGTTCTTAAATAGATTAGAAGCAAACATTATTTTGCCTTCTTCAGCACACTTGCTTATTTTTAAAACAGCCTCAGTCTTCTCTATCCAGCATAGAGCTGCAATGGGTCCTTCATTGCCCGAGAATTCTATTGGTTTGCAGGACCATAATTCCTTGTAAGAACAACCGTAAGACACGGTTCTTCTTCTTTTGGGAATGGGCACTTGAAGTACGGGTCCATTGTTCACGTTGTGTTCTGGTTCAATTGGTCACTTACTGCTATGCTTACTTTTATTATTCGCTTCTTGAACCGTTTGAATAATAAATGGCATTTCATCTATAATTCCTTGTGCCACTATGTGTTGAACGGCACTATTATCCATTTGGTTTCCATTGTTATTAATGCTCGGATTCTCATTAACCACGTTAATGTTACTCTGGTTATCGTTATTCAGATTATCTTGATTTCCTTCGTCGGCCATCTGAATTTTAAACATTTACCCCATATTAATATCACAAAATAATAGCTAATATAGTCAATCACATGACACGCATTTTTTCCAAAAGCGTCGATCATTGCGACTTTACTCTATTCATATACTATTATGCATCTATTACACACCAGTACTGAAATAAAAATTACAATACCAACTGAAATAGAATTACACTAATAGTAATAGGCATCCATACACACATATTTTATTTTATTTTATTATATTATTATTATTACTATTACCGTCTCCCACCATCACATCTATGGATATGGATTCATCCAAAAATCCATATTGCGCTCGTCGTACTTCCAGACGAGTCGCTCTCACACCTGTCTCATTCTCTCACTGCTCTCTAAAATTTCCTCACCAAATGTCCTAAGTTCTTGTACGTTTTCTGCACTCATTGGGGGTGCAGGTTCTAGGACTTGGTTCGGAATCTGGGGTGCGGGTTCCTGGTGTGGGGGTGTAGGTGCCTGAAATTGGTAAGGATCTTCTAAGATCTCCCTAATGTATTCATCGTGAAAATAGGGATCTAAAGGGTCCAAACCTAGATAAGCTCCTACGTTCTGCATGGGTGTGTCTTCATGTATCGGGTAACGTTGCACATAGTCCCTAACGCCATCCCACCAGGGATCGTAATTTGGGTCTAGGGGGTTTGGTGCTGGTACCCTAGGGATTTCTTCCAGATTGAAGTCATGCATCTCTACTTGGTTTTCAGGGTTTTCTATCTCCATGGGTTGATCAGGAATTGGCAATTGTGGTTGGGGTGCTATTATTTGCTCCAGATTTGGGTCAGCTGCAGTGGTTGCTAAGATGTGAATATTGGATATACCCCTATTTATCATATCCTGGGCATAGGCATTTGTCTCTCTTTTGGTTGCTGCTAGTGCTCTCTGGTCTTGTAACTTTTTCATACGCTTCCTACGCTCATGTGCCCCTCGATTGAACCATCCCCTCTTTTTTCTGAGGAAATGGCTCTTCTGACTGAGCCTTAAACACAAAGATTCCTTCTTCCGTATCAGCAGAGTACCCTGAGAGGGCAGGCTGAGAAGAGGAGGTGCCTTCGCTTCTAGGCGAACCAGACAATTGACGGTACGCGTCAGATGGTTCTTGGTCGCTCATACTGTAAACTAACAGATAGTCAAATAACACATAACAATAAATACACTTATGCACGTACTTTCGTAATTTATTTCCTAACACTTTACATTTTGATGTCAGCAGAACACCTCTGTGGCTGAATCAATGGCTTAGCTCTGATACCACCTTCTGTCGCAACCCCCGATCCCAGGTTCCCCGGGAACGGGCGGCCGTGAGCCAGTTTCGGTGGTATCGCGTATTGTCTAATTTGGCAGCGAAATTTTTCATCAGGACCATAGTTAGGAAATATTGATCAGAGTAAAATACCACAATTTCATAACATTAAACAAATGGGTAAAAACCCAAGTTCATAGTACACATGTTTTCATAGGAATAAATCCCATTTTATTTAATAAAAACGCCTTCTTTATTTAGGTAACTTTTATTGCCACTTTTCCAAGCCTTCAGTGCTGTCCAACTGGCTTCTATTTGGCTTTCACATTTTGTTACCTAAAACGCGTTTTAAAAACATTTGTCAGTGGGAAATACTGGTGAGTGAATCCCAGTTTAATCAAGTTTAAATAAAAATCCCATTGTACAGTATTGAGGGTGATCCCGCAATTATATTTGTTTCCAAGATATTACAATTAACATCCATGGTACTGTCGAACCCGACTTGTGGAAATGTTACTCCTTGACCAGGTGGTAACAAATTTTGTATACAAAACCCCAACATACTCATCATAATTGTATTCTTACAAATACTCAATAACTGTTATTCGCATGGAAAAGTATTTAAGGTTTTGTAAAAACAATTAACAAGAGATTTACAAAAAGTGGATCAACTCACATTGTTGTCTTAGATTTTCCGTAAGGGTTTCCCGGTGATAATCTATAATTTACACAAATGTACACGCGTTAGTATTAATAACCCATTTTAACATTAGCAATACCCTCCCCGAGACGGCATTCCAATGACTACGTCGGGCAGAACCACGACAGCCATTACGGAACCCTAGATCAATCGGGCAGCGTATCTAATACGTATCCAGGGGTTATAATACTTACAACGGAGCAGAACTTCGCTAATTAGGGGGTATAATACCCGCTTTATAAAGCCTATAATTCAGAAATTTAGATTGAGAAACGTTTGTGAGCGATCGGAACTGAAAGCCGATGCCCTTCTTATATAGTGCTGAAATATGCCTTTCTCGCGGCCCGCGTAAAACAAGGACAGGGCTTACGCGGCCCGCGTCAAACCTGGGTCAACGCGTAGCTCGTCCGGATCATCACATAGACTCGCCACGATGATGACACATGTCATCACCGGGCTGCGCCACAACTTTCGATCTCACGCGACCCGAGTAAACTAATCAGGGGTCTTACGCGGCCCGCCTGAACTTAACAATCAACGAAATCGGGTTCTAACCTTTATACCGCCCGCGTAAGAGTTGAGGTGGTTCTACGCGACCCGCCTTAACTTAATATTTCTAGTTTTTCATTTATTTTTAATACTATTTAATATATTTGAGGCCCGTTTTCGCGTATGGGGTGTATTTTGGGATATTTTAAAATATTTTGGGATATCGGAAAATAATCGAAGGTGTCAGTTTATTTAGGATTGTTACAAAACCCTAATCCCCACCACCGCCGCCACCTACACTACCCTAATTCCCCTTCTCCCACCGCTCTCTCTCTCCTCGTACTCTCTCTTTCTCTTTCTCTCTACTCGTCTCTCTCTTCTTCAATCTCCCAACCGACACCACCCATCACAGTTGGATGGTGGTTGTTGGGGTTTTGAGAGGATCGTGGTGTTGGTGGTTGTCCAGAGGTGGCGGCAATTGGATGGTGGTGTTGGCGGCAGTGGGATGGTGGTGGTGGGGATGATGCGGTGGTGGTAATTCAGAGAGAGAGAGAGAAGGCAGAGTGAGAATAAGGTGGCTTGGTGTGGTGTCTGTATGTGTGTGTATTTTAGGGTATTATATATATATAATTAGTTATAATAATTCTAAAATGACCAAAATGCCCTTGAGTATAAAGACAAAATCGAAGGTTTTAAATCGGGGAATCTGGCCAAATTTGAAATTTGGACCAAAATGGCAAAAAAACAAAACCACAGAGACCAAAATGGCAAAATGTTTGAAATTTGAACTAAAGTGGCAAAACTGGCCAAACCTCAGGGACCAAAATGGCAGTTTACTCTTAAAAAAATTTGGATGTCCTTTTATTATTATTTAATTAATTAATTGTATGATTATATTGATTAGGGTTATGCGTGATCAATCCAAAATTAGTCACTTGGAAGATTATGTAATTAGTCCCCTGAAAAATTATGTTGAGTAAATTGTCATTTTCGTCCCTGAGGTTTGGGCACGTTTGCCATTTTCGTCCAAAATGATACTTTTCTACCATTTTGCCCCCCACGTTTGGCCATTTTTGTCATTTTCATCCAAATTCCTAACCTAGTTACATTATGCCGTCTGATAGAGTTGTTTTTGAAATTCTCAATTATAAGGGAGGGGGTAAGTTGTAAAACAAAACTAAAAAAAAACAATTTACACATGAACATCATCGTCTCTGAACATCATCTTCAAACCCAAAATGGTAGAAAAGTGTCATTTTGGACGAAAATGGCAAACGTGTCCAAACCTCATGGACGAAAATGGCAATTTACTCAATTATGTTTATGTGATGATTGTGTTTTTTAGGTAGTATACTATGTTTGGATTTTCAATGAGTAAAACATAAAGATGACGTTTCATTTTGTGCAAAATTAACATGTCTAAAAACTATTTAGGGGTTGTTTGGTAGCCTCTGAATGGAACCATTAAGAATTTTACCAATGAAAATGTAGAAGAATGTAACATGTGATGATTTACCATTAAAAGGTTACCTCTTAACCATTCGTACTTGAGGTTACCTCTTATTCATTCAGAGGTTTTAAACCATTAAGAGGTAGCATCTGAATGGTCATTAAGAGGCTACCAAACAGCCCTTATATTTGTTATAAAAAATATATATATTGATTAAAATTAAAATTAAACTTAAATAAAATTAAATTAAATTAAATAAAATTAAATTAAAATATATTAATTAAGAACTGACGTTAATAGTAAATAATTACTTTTATGTGTCTGTTTAATTTTTTTAAATAATGTATCATTTATCATTCAATTTAGTTTTTTTATTAACGTCTATGTTAACTTTTTTTTAAAATTTAAATATGCAACTATGTTTATTCTTTTTCAAAATATTGACATAAATTTTATTAGAATCGAATACCATACTGCTATCGTACCAAATTGAAACCAACCGAACAACATCGGTATCGGTATTCATTTTTATGGTTTTCAATTTCGATGAACAAACATCACATTGCTACCATACCAAACTCAACAATTTTAAGGGTGTTTCAGTTTGTTTAAATAATATTTCATTTACCGTTTAATTTTTTCAATAACTTCTATTCGTTAACTTTATAAAAGACCTTAATTTGCAACTACGTGTTGGATCAGTTCTGTTTAAACATAAAGGAAAACATGGAAAACATACCTGTTACAGCAGATAGTGCAGTGGAGAATCCAGTAATGGAGTTCGACATGCTTGTCATCTTGATCTGGTTCCTCTTTAGGGTGCTGACTGATGATG
Source organism: Helianthus tuberosus (assembly GCA_030545235.1). Classification (NCBI taxonomy): domain Eukaryota; kingdom Viridiplantae; phylum Streptophyta; class Magnoliopsida; order Asterales; family Asteraceae; genus Helianthus; species Helianthus tuberosus. The sequence goes on from JARYGA010012077.1 coordinate 35,679, forward strand.
GGGACTTAGAAATCGAATAGGGGATTCGATTAGGAGAGGAGGTCGAATTATTGATGTTATGGCTAATGGGTTGTTTCTAATGTGTAACTGAGTAACCCTTTAACCTCCACATAATTCTCCTTATATAAGCACCCAGGAGGAAACCTAATTAGTTAATAAGGGTAATATGGTCCATCAACAATTACCAACTAATTATTTAATAGGTTATTATGTATTTTGATCTATATTATGTAAATGATTATAATGGCTATAGATTAAATATTAATACATAATATATTTAATCTTACATTCTCCCATTTAGCCGAGTAATCATTTACTATGAGTATTAGATAAGCCTGATCAGGAGTTAACACTCATTTTAGCCTTAAACAAGTACTATAGCAGAGAAATACAGCCGTTGAATCATTATGCGACTCAGGACCCCCATTAATCATACTATAGCCTTAATTTAAAACCTAACCGTTATGATCAAAATACGCATAAGCCCTTTGTTTGATTTGTAACTTTATTTGTCTATATGCCATTATACCGGTTGAACATATTCTAAGAGACATACAAAATCAAACTGAGGAAATTTCATTAATCATAAAACATAAGCTAGTACAATATGCTCAAATAAGGTCTTTACAAAATCCCATATTACGAACATGTTCTTCATAAACCTTAGGAGGGAGACCTTTAGTCATCGGATCCGCAAGCATATCCTTAGTACTAATATACTCGATACAAAGATTATTTTCCTCAACTCGTTCACGTACGAACATATATTTTGTATCGAGATATAAACCAGCTCCAGTCGAACTGTTACTGTTCGAGAAACTAACGGCAGCTGAATTATCACAGTAAAGCTTCAATGGTCTAGAAATGGAATTGACAATTTTGAGTCCAGTGATCAGATTTCTAAGCAACATTCCATGACAGGTTGCGTTATAAACAACAATGTACTCTGCCATCATCGTGGAAGTTGTGGTCAACTGTTGTTTATGACTCTTCCATGAGATAGGGCCACCTGCTAACATAAAGATATAGCCCGAAGTGGATTTCTTGTCATCTTTGCATTTTGCAAAGTCAGAAGCAGTATAGCCCACCACTTCTAAATGATCACTTCTTCTATAAGTCAGTTTATAGTCTTTCGTCCCTTGCAGATATCGAAGTACCTTCTTAGCTGCTTTCCAGTGATCTAGGCCAGGATTAGTCTGATAACGGCCTAGCATTCCAGCAATATAAGCGATATCTGGGCGAGTACAGACTTGAGCATACATCAAGCTCCCTACTACTGACGCGTAAGGTATCTGGCTCATTTGCTCCTTCTCAACCTCTGTTGTCGGACACTGGAATGAACCGAAAACATCTCCCTTAACTACTGGAGCGACGGAGGGTTTGCACTGTTGCATGTTATAACGTGTAAGGACACGATCTATGTAAGCCCTTTGGGACAATCCTAAGATCCCTTTGTGTCTATCTCGGTGAATTTCGATGCCAATGACGTAAGAAGCCTCTCTGAGATCCTTCATGTCGAAGTTATGCGAAAGTAACCGCTTCGACTCATGCAACATGTCTAAACTATTACTTGCCAATAGAATATCATCAATGTAAAGGACAAGAATAGTAAAGTTGCTCCCACTCATCTTGAGGTAGGTGCATTGATCCACTTGATTCTTCATAAAACCTTGCTTCTTCATGACTTCATCAAACTTGAGGTACCATTGACGTGATGCTTGTTTTAACCCGTAAATGGATTTCTTCAACTTACAGACTAGATGCTCCTCACCTTCAGGTTTAAAGCCTTCAGGTTGTTTCATGTAAACATCTTCGTCCAAATCTCCGTTAAGGAAAGCAGTTTTAACGTCCATCTGATGCAGCTCTAATTCGAAATGAGCTACTAGGGCCATGACGATCCTTAATGAATTTTTACGAGAGACAGGTGAAAACGTCTCTTGATAATCAATTCCCTCTTTCTGAGTGTAGCCCTTTGCAACCAATCTCGCTTTGTAGCGTTCAACGTTACCATTCGGATCCAGTTTTGTTTTGAACACCCATTTACATCCTACGGGTTTGACTCCGTTGGGTAATTCTACCAAATCCCAAACGTCATTTTTCTTCATGGATTCAAGCTCTTCAATCATTGCTTTATTCCATTCAGAAGACTGATCACTGCTAATGGCTTCATTGTAAGAGATAGGATCATTGAGCTTTCCGGGATCCATTTCAGTCAGGTAGGTAACATAATCATCCCAATTAGTAGGCCTTCTTTGCCTAGATGACCTCCTGAGTGGATTATCGGGTTCAGCGTTGTCTTGGTGTTGAGCGTTTGATGTGCCTTCGTCATGAGGTATAATAGGTTCTGATTGTAGAGGTAAATTTGGAGTTGGTGCAGTAGCTTCAGGTACAGTAGTTGCATTGGGTACAAGAGGAGTAATCGGAGTAATGGTAAGCGACGAATCTCTCCCCCTCGCGTCTTGTACTTCTTGCAATTCTTCGTAAGGGTTGGTACTGCTCCCACTGACCTTGAAATCCTCCAGGAACGCAGCACGCTTGGTTTCAACAATACGGGTGACATGGGAAGGACAATAGAAACGATAACCCTTAGAGTTCTCAGGATACCCGATAAAGAAACAGGTAACTGTTTTAGGGACAAGTTTCCTTAGGAAAGGATTGTAAAGTTTTGCTTCAGCAATGCAGCCCCATACTTTCATATATTTAAGACTCGGTTTCCTTCCTGTCCAAAGTTCATAAGGAGTTTTAGGGACAGACTTAGAAGGAACTCTATTGAGTATATGATCAGCTGCTTTTAGCGCTTCAGTCCAGAGGAATAATGGTAAATTAGTGCTGGCTAACATACTGCGCACCATGTTCATAAGGGTACGGTTTCTTCTTTCAGCCACACCGTTTTGCTGAGGTGTACCAGGCATGGTGTATTGGTTCACAATCCCCTGGCCCTTACAAAACTCATAAAATGGACCAGGAGCTTGACCCACATCAGTATGTCTTCCATAATATTCACCGCCTCTATCTGATCTCACAACTTTAATCTGACGATCTAATTGCTTTTCAACTTCAGCCTTATAATCTTTAAAAGTTGTTAGAGATTCAGATTTCTCCTTAATTAGATACAAGTACATGTAACGAGAATAATCATCAATAAAAGTGATAAATGAAGTATGTCCTGTTATGCCAGCGATTTGGTAGGGACCACTAATGTCAGTGTGAATGAGTTCTAATAAATTAGAGCTCCTAGTGGCACCTTTCTTATTCGCTAATGTCATTTTACCTTTAAGACATTTGACACATGTTCCAAAATCAGAGAAATCGAGAGGAGGTAAGACTTCATCCTTTACAAGACGATTTAATCGTTCTTTTGAGATGTTGCCTAAACGCTGATGCCACAACACGGATGAAGTTTCTAAGTCTCGTTTCTCTTCCATCTTTGTGAGTGATTCATTAATGTTATATGACAACAAAGATTTGGAAAAGTTATCTTCTAGTTCTAATCTATAGAGACCACCATCCAGAATACCAGTACCATAAAGAACAGAATCATAAAGGATAGAGAGTTTGCGATGACCATGGGAAACAATAAAACCGTCCATGTCTAACTTTGGTCCTGATACAAGGTTCCGAGTTACCTCAGGAACATATAAGGTATCATAAAGTTTAATACATAAACCAGTTTTCATAACTAATTGTAATGTTCCAATGGCCTTCACTTCTAATTCTCGATCATCCCCAACCTTAAGCGTTCTTTGGTTTCTTTCCAGCTTCCGGATTGAAAGGAATCCCTGAGTTGAATTGGTAACATGAACCATAGAACCAGAATCAAACCACCAAGAATTAGCAGGAACACTTAAATTATAGGACTCAAGTATCATAAAATAATCGTTACCTTTCTTAGCCAGCCACTCCTTAAAGTCAGGGCATTCCTTCTGCATGTGTCCTGTCTTTTTACAGAACTTGCAGCGGATACTGCCTAAGGAGTTCTTAGAGGTGGAAGGTGCACTTGTATTAGGATTAGGATTAGGCCTTTGGACTTTCGAAGCATCCTTCCTCTGATAATTGTTCTTCCTCTTCTTAGAGTTGGAGGTAGTGAAGTTGGCAACATCAGTATGACGATCCATCCTCATACGCTCTTCCTCCTGTACGCACATGGCGACCAGCTCACTCATCGTCCATTTGTCCTTCTGAGTGTTGTAATTGATCTTGAATGCTTCAAAGGACGAAGGAAGCGAAGTAATGATGAAATGAACAAGGAAACCATCACTGATTTCCATTTCCAGCCCCTTCAGCTTATTGGCCATGTCATTCATCATCATGATGTGCTCGCGAATGCCACTCCTCCCATCATACTTAGTTGTCACCAGCTTGAGAATAAGAGTACTAGCGTGTGCTTTAGACGTCCCTTTGAACTGCGCCTCCACAGAAGCCAAGTAGGTTTTAGCATCTTCAGAATCAGGAATAGCTCCCCTGATTGCATTGCTTATGGACTGCTTCATAAACATGAGAGACATGCGGTTACACCTAGTCCACTTGTCATGAGTTAACTGCTCAGCAGCAGTACTTTGAGTGGTAAGGTCCGCTGGCTTATTCTCTCTGAGAGCATAATCAAAATCCAGCAGCCCAAGAGTAAGCATGAGAGCATCCTTCCATGCAGCAAAGTTATCACCAGTCAAAGGTGGAATCCCGCAGTTGGGTGCTGATAGTGGAAATAAGATGAGCAAGTTATGATACTAAGGAAGAAATCCTAATGTGATCTAAGGGCACGTTAAACTAAGGCAGGCATAAATTAATGACCATTTTACATTATGAAGCTGTGATATTGTCTATTACTAACATCAAAATAATAGACTTAGCTAAAAAAATTCTACTTAAACGAAGACAAAACAACTTTGGCCAGAAGTGTAATCATTTAAGCATATGTGCAAAGTGGTTGTAACAAATCAGCTTTGGCCAGAAATTGAAACAATCACTTTAGTTATGCACTTGTTGAGTATGTCATCTATGAATGAATTAAATCAGCTTTGGCCAGAAATTAAGACATTCATGCTTATGATGCACACACAACATAGCTTTCGTAATACTTGAACGATAAGTAGATGTATCAAGTCAGCTTTGGCCAGAAATGATACATCAAAAGCTCATTCAAGTTAAGCTATTCTGGTTTTGCAAAAACATTATCTGATTCTGATTAATTAACTAAGTAAATTACAAAACCATTTATTTAATAGCAAACCACCCGTTAGCGCGGATCGAACTCCGCGGTGAGTCACATTAAACAGCTTAAAATAATGAGGTTTCGAGTCACAGCCTTGTTGTCTCGAGTTGACACGTTATGGTCTCGAGTTGACACGTTATGGTCTCGAGTCGAGATCTAATGGTCTCGAGTCGAGACCTCTGTCTCGAGTTAACACGTTATGGTCTCGAGTTGATACGTTATGGTCTCGAGTCGAGATCTAATGGTCTCGAGTCGAGACCTCTGTCCAAGTTGAAAAGATTTAATGGCCTGATGATTTCGAGTCGAGACTTTGTTGTCTCGAGTCGAGACTAATGGTCTCGAGTCGTAATCTGATGGTCTCGAAACTTCCTGTCAACAGCTGTGAATGTGGAAACATAACTGAAAATTCGAAATCTAAGGGATTATGTGATAATGTTTCCTATTTCAGTGCTGATCTAATTTTACCAAATATTTCGAAAATCATAATATGTTTATCTAATAACAGTTTTCGAAAATTTTAGAGGACAAAATCAGATCAAAATAGGAAAAAACACTTAATAATCCGAATCATATTCCAAATCATAACAGAATTTTCGAATTTTCTAAGAACATGCGATGAACCCTAAAAAATAAAACATAAATTCTGGAACCCGAAACCTGAATTTTAAAGCTTTTCTTAAACAGATTTCGGTTATAATATTACCCAGTTGATTTCGAACGAACATATAATTGATCTTTTACGAAAACAGTGGTCTCGAGTCGTACTTTATGACTCGAAAATTTGCTGCTTGTTTAATAAGTTATCAAAATTCCGTTTTCCAGATTTCTATCCCAGAATTGATGGATACGAAAACAGAACTGACTAATCAACATATGCTCTGATACCACATGTTGGATCAGTTCTGTTTAAACATAAAGGAAAACATGGAAAACATACCTGTTACAGCAGATAGTGCAGTGGAGAATCCAGTAATGGAGTTCGACATGCTTGTCATCTTGATCTGGTTCCTCCTTAGGGTGCTGATTGATGATGGGGACTTAGAAATCGAATAGGGGATTCGATTAGGAGAGGAGGTCGAATTATTGATGTTATGGCTAATGGGTTGTTTCTAATGTGTAACTGAGTAACCCTTTAACCTCCACATAATTCTCCTTATATAAGCACCCAGGAGGAAACCTAATTAGTTAATAAGGGTAATATGGTCCATCAACAATTACCAACTAATTATTTAATAGGTTATTATGTATTTTGATCTATATTATGTAAATGATTATAATGGCTATAGATTAAATATTAATACATAATATATTTAATCTTACACTATGTTTATTTTTTTAACTTCCTGATATAAATTTCGATGAACTAACACCGTATTGCTACCATATATATGGTAGTGATGCCACATCTGATGGTGAGAAGTGAGAACGTAGGAGCATGTGTACCGTATATATTGGAATGACAACTCGATAGTGATTGAGTTTTTATGAGAGAAGGTTATGTTTTTTGCAAAATGACAACTCGATAGTGATTGAGTTTTTATGAGAGAAGGTTATGTTTTTGCAAAACATGCTTGAAGAGAGTCGTGGATATGAGTGTAAATGAGTCAAGTCGACTTTGCTAAACTCTAGTTGAACCAGTTTGTAATACGTTCTGAGGTATGGACATATGCATGGGCTATGAAGGGGCATGTCACTGAGCCCGAGCACGCCACCGTTAAACAAATTTAAAACAACTCGACTTTACTCACTTGTCAAAAGCTCACGCTCAAATTTGTTAGTAGTTTTACAAATTTTACCACCTTTTGATCTCAACATCTTTTATTGCTTAATTTATTATTTTTTATTGTATATATAATTATATATTTTTAGAAATATGATTACACATAACATATTATGTGTTATTTATTTCTTTTATTGTTATAAATATTTATAAAATTTTTACTATATTATGTACAAAGAGACACCATTCGGTATAAAGTCCGAGTTGTTGTCAAGAAGTTTCATCAAATACAGAGCATTTTCAACATATACATTTACAAGTTGCTTACGTCATGGGGAATAGTTTTTTGAAGTGGTTGGCCACTTTTGACTTTTGTTTTTTTTTATTTCCTTTTTTCATATAATAGTTATTTATAGTTGATGCCAAATTACAATTTTATCCCAAGTGTAAAATTACGATTTTGTCCTCGATTCAAAATAAAATTTTGCTTTTGCCTCTTGCTTAAATTTACGATTTTGCCCTCAGTTAAAAAAAACAATTTTCTCCTCAGTTTAAAATAAAAGTATGGCTTTGGCCTCAGCTAGAGTTCTGCCAAATTACGATTTGGTTCCCAGTTTAAAATTACGATTTTGCCCCCAGCTAAAAATTACGATTTTGCCCGCAGCTAAAATATTACGATTTTGCCCCCATTTCAAAATAAAAAAATGGTTTTGCACTCAGTTCAAAATATTATTTTACCTCCATTTTAAAATTATGATTTTACCTCCGCTAAAAATTGCAATATTGCCATCGTTTTTTTTTCTTTGGCAAAACCATGGTAGTGTTTTATTTTACTTTGTTGACTCAATTTTGTTTTTATTCATGCCAAAAAGCTGCCTAACACTTGCTAATTGGTCCTAACAAATTATTGTTTTGCCTCCAACTCTAAATTACACGCTTGTCAGCGTTTTAGTTAATTTTTTTATCATAACTATGGTACTGTATTTCTTTAATTGGTTAATTTGATGTATCTTTTTTGATATCGTGTTATAGGTAGCATGTATAACTAACCGACATAAAGGCATACATATTATTAAACTAAGAAATACTCGGTTTAGCGCCCCGCAACGCGGGCGACGCATAACTCTAGTTGATTACATATGGAGCTTCAGCCCGGTTTATAAACACCCAAAAATAAGAATTTAATCACTGAATTATTATATATTTATATATTAGTTTTAACAGTTTCAAATTTCTTTATTAATTTATTTTATTAAAAAGGTTATAAAGTATACGGCTGAGGCCTAATTTATATTCTTTGTATCTCGTCTTTTAGAGTCATGAGCAACCGTTAGAAGGTACACTTGGCCATAGGATACTCTCAAGTAGTGGCGGAACTAGAACATTAACTCAGGGGTATCCTATTTTTTTTTCACCGTGCAATCGTACAATATTAAAAAAACGACAATAAATAAATAAAGTAAAACAGATATCTAATAGATTTGTCATCTTCTTTTTTTCATAGCTTGAAATCGTTCAATTACATCGTCGTCTTTTACTTCATGTAAAAAAATTTTTTCGACCGCACAAACCATAGCATTGTTCAAAAATTCCGGGCCCATTCGATTGCGTAAATCCGTCTTGACAAGCTTTAATTTTGAAAAACATCTTTCAACGGTTGTGGTTGCAACCCGTAAAAGCAAAGCTAGCTTCACTACCCGATAAACTGAAGGAAAAGAACTATGTGTTCCCGTTTCAACCATAACACGCGCAAGATCACTTATTCTATTCAAGTTTGCAAATTTATCACCATCACTTATAGTGTGACGAAATGGGCAATTGGGACTTGGGCTTATTATTTTCAATTGATTGGTATTCTCGTAGTTGTGCCGTGCCGTGCATTAAAACTTCAAGGCAATTGGGCAATTATTTACAATCTTTTATTATTTTGGGCTAACATATTGGGCAATTGGGCTTATTATTTACAATCTTCAATTGATTTGGGCTAACATATTGGGTAATTGGGATTTGGGCTTATTATTTTCAATTGATTTGGGCTTACAGACTCTTTTTTAGGGGTGTCCTCGTAGTTGTTAAGGGGTATCATTGGTATAAAAACCGAAAAAAAAAATTACACTACCGATAAAAAGTTGAGCCGTAGCCCGTACTACGGCTCGTACAACATAAAGTCCGCCCCTGCTCTGAAGTATGCATGTTTATAAAACTCACGACTCAAAGTTTGCTCAAACTCGGTTCACTTGTAAACATAGACATATTAAACGGGTCAAATATGCCAAAGATGGACATATCAAACGGGTCAAATACTGCAAAAAATGGACCGGTTAAAACATGTCAAATATTGCTAAAATCATAATAATAATAATGCAATCCTAAACACACATAATGAGCAACTCAACTAAGACAATGAAACACCTTAATAATTTGATTTGCTAGCCTGTTGGGTTTGCGCGCGACAGACTATCGGAAACTACAATTCAAATAATGTTTGCCCCCTCGTCTGCGATTAATGTTTATCGCATGGTGGGCTGCAATGTCTATAATAAACTCATGTAAAAAGAATATAAGAAAACCAATGACTATAACCTGCTGTGATTTCGGTTTAGAACCTGCGTGAACACTCGATTCTAAGACTGTTTTGAATGTGCGAACCTGCGAGTTCAAAACATGCTTTCGTTTTTGCTGAACCTGCGATCAAGACATGGAGGAATGAAATTGGCTTGCTAGATGGGCCTACAGTAAAATCTAAAGGGGCTCAATCTTGTTGAAGTTGAGTAAGGCCTTCCACAAATGGGCTGAAGTTGAGGAAAATATCCCTTTAGAATGGGTGTCTAGACTAGGGCCCTAGGCCACTATTGGTCTATTATTAATGAGCCTGAGTCAATTGGACCTGTCTCATAATATACGTATACATCAAATTTTAATTTTAAATTTATAACCGCTAACTCACACACCATCTAGTCCTGGAGGTGCCCAAACCGGGATTTAAAAAAAAACGGTTCTAGGTATGAAATAGTTATGAGTATGGTCAATAGGGCAAAAAACCTGGGTATTGCAATAACCAGTCGGGTATCACCTAGTATGAAACCGGTTTTATATTATAGGGTATGGAACCGTTTAATACTACTCTATGCAAAGGGTTGAGTATGGTATAACTAGGTATAAAAAACCGGTTCCGGTTTTTGTTGATCGAGTAGGGATCTATAGGGCTATACCTGGTTATTTTGTGCACCACTATCCAATATGATATTGCTAGGCAAGAAATTTTAAGTGATATTATATCTAATACTATTTTCTACATGGTATTTTTGTGTCCACAAGATATCTCCTTAGCATTTTCGATAACTCGAAAATAGCAACTGATTGAGCTACAATACATTATGTGGAGTGCAAATACACATACAACCTGTCATTGGGCATACAAACATATTTGAACAAAAGATTGAGCTTGAATATTGTTCTAAGTACATTGTGTGGAATAATTGACAACTTAGTGCCATTTGTGGACCTTATTATGAAAAAATGTCTCAACAATCATCCAATCATGGATTTGGTTGTCAATTTAGTCACCTACTTTCACCCATCACTTGATTTTTTCAAGCCTTAGAAGCAAACCCAATTGGTTGATATCTTCTATAACAAGTGTATAAACTATAAAGCCCAATGCCCAAATTTGGTGGCCAAGTCTTTATGATGGTCCCATAGCATTATAACTATCTCATTTATTATTTGTCTGAAATTTCTAAATTTCAAATCATCAAAATTTATTAGGGGGACGGTATGGTCTCGGGGAGTGGTCTCGGGAAGTGGGGTTGCCGAACGGGGAAGGGGATGCCGGTATTGGAAGGGGGGGGGGGGGGGGGGGTAATGATGGGTCCCAACCCCCCTTTCAACCAATCGTATATAAAAAAAATATATATATATTTACCACTCTCCATGTGTTTGACCATCGCCAGTGATTGAGTGCAAAATGAGGAGTGGAGTGGGGACTTGACATGATATTATTGACTAGAAAATAACTTAAACACTCACCAATAACTCCACCCTTAGACCACCCGTAGTGGGCAATATTTCCGGCGTGATCCCCCTCCCCCAAACACGCCCGAAAACACCGCCGCCCCACCCCTGCCGGCGTGATCCCCCCTCCAGCGTGATTTAAAACACGCTCAAATGGTATTTGGGTGGCCAATCAGATGTATCCCACTTTTTTCTTGACCAGTCCCCCTTTTTTTTGTTAGTTTTTTGTTTTATTTAATTAATTCTTTAAACCCCTTTTTAACATAATACACACATCCTCACTGCACCCATTTTAGAAAAAAAAACGCTTAATAATGTCTCTTGCTGACTGAAATGTCACATGACGGAAAACGCCTAAGATGAGGACATTATTCACCTTTGCCACTACGCATGGTCTTATAGAAAAATAGGTGTGGGGCCATGCTGGCAATGGCATCCCACGTTGTTGGGAATTGGTATCAAGATAATGCTAGTACTCTTTGCCGGATAACCCGACAATAAAATAAATTCATTTAAATAATTTGTTTTATAAACAATTATTATTTAGCTAATTAACTGAACAATTGATTGATTTAAATTGAATAAAAATTGATTAAATAATTAAATAAGTTAATAATTTAAAAATAGAATTATGGTGCATTCATTGTCCATTGAACGAGTGTCAAGAATTTTGTTTGGAAAAACAATGGCATGTGACACAAAAGCAGAAGAACATGCACGTCCATGTGGAGGCACGTCGCTCATGGTCAAATTTGATCAGACATAGTCACATAGCATGCAAATTATTGTGATTTATTTGAAAAAAAATATATATAATATAATAATTTCAAATCAGACAGTATTTTTTTTATGTTGTTTTTAGTTTTTCTACATAAGTAGCTTAGCTTTTTAACCTTTAAGTAAAGTAATTATATGCCGGTCCCAAAAATAAAGTAAAGTCATTTATATACTATTAATTTAAAAGATGTTTATGCATAGTAGTTTATACATGATGTTTAATGATTGTTTTGTGCATAGTGGTGTTGTACATGATGCTTAATGGTGTTGTACCTCATGTTTTGGGGTTTTTCAAAAAAAAAACAAAAAAATTGATGTTTCACTTTAAACCCAAAACTACTTGATTTTGTAGTTTTAACCCAAAAGTTTATAGTTTTCCAATTTAACCTCACAACCTTTTTACTTTCAACTTTGATCCCCTATGTTTTTCATATTTTGCAAAAATTTTTGTTTTACGTTTAGATATAAATTTGCGACCTAACACGGCACAATGTGTGTGTGTGGTTCAACGATTTTATGTTTTGTTATACGCCTCGTTCTAAATTTTGCGAGTTAACATGGGGCAACTTACGTGTGTGGTTCGGTGTGTTTACGTCGTCTATTTTTTTCCCGTTTAATAAGTTCGTCACAACGTGCGAGTCCTAAATCGAGTTAGTTATTATTTTCTATTTTTACATGTCGGTCTAATTTTTCCACGTTAAGACGTCGCAACTTCAATGTTGGTGGTCGTTGGCTATAGTGTGACATTGGTGCTATTTGTCACGGTTTTACACCCCCGCCGCAACGCGGGGAGCTTAATAGGATAGGTTATTTATATGGATACAAGTCATGTAACGTAGTAATTATGATACCATTAATTGTATTGAGATTATTTGGTGAATTACTTATTAGTATAAGATAGTAATAAAGACTTAACCGACAAAAAACATCTTTAACACATTGTAAATGTGAATCTGATCAACAACATGTCAATTTCGTTGACCGCGGCTCAACACGCGCAGGTCAATCTTCTAGTTATATACAAAGAAAAAATATAACTTGCTAAGAAAAAAACATTTTTGATCTAAATGTTAATTATTTACATGGTGTGTAAAACAACATTTAACATTTAACCTAGTCTGTGTAGTGGAGCGCTACATAGCGCTATCTCTCAATATAAAGTCCCATGGCGCCCTGAACACCATTACAAGGGACGCTATGCCGATATGGGGGTTGAAATCCTTGCTCCCGTTATCATCTTCGCGGCGTGAACATTGCACAATCTTTCCCCTCACTCACACACATATATATACATACATATGTATGTATAATTGAAGGGGTTATATAACCCCCTTAGCACTACACCATCTTGTGATATAAAAGTCCCATAAAGTCCCTCTCTTACGCATTTCGCCACTTGTCGCATAACGCCCCCAAAAGAACTTTATGACTACACTTGGCTTAGTGATATCAATGGTGTGTGAAATGATGTAAGCCCCCACGAGGTCAAGGGAGGGTTTGAGTTGTTTGATAGACAATGAGTCAATGGTGTAGACTAAGGGTAGGATTAGATTGATGTCAAAAAAACTTAATTACTTTTAGTTAACAAATTTTATGAATAAAAATTAAAAGCTCATTACTTAAAATAATGTACATTTTCTTACGGATAACGTTATTGAGACTTGACGTCAAAAAACTCATAGAACCCCATTAATACCCTACTAAGCAACGATTCCATATAAAACATAACTTTAGATGGACATATAACCTTCAAATGAGCTTAAAGAGATCATACAAATAAAAAATAGATTCAAACATGAGATCTCTGCTAAAACAACTAAAACGCTTAAGACACATGACAACTAAACTCACTAACTTGTTTCTACATCTATTTATATACAAATTAAAAAAAAACAAATCATTACCTGTATATTTAAAGAGCATGCCAGAGAATAGTGTCAGGAAGCTGTCTGACACTTTCTCATTTACCCGTACGAATTACGATTTTACCCTAAGTTCAGAATTACGATTTTGCTCCCAGTTCAGAATTATGATTTTGCCCCAGTTCAAGACTATAGTCTTACCATCATTGTAGCTATTGACAAATTATGATTTTACCCGGTCAAAATTATGATTTTGCCCCCAGTTCAAAATTACAGTCTTGCCATCGTTGTAGCTTTTGATAAATTACGATTTTACCCCAGTCAAAATTACATTTCCCCCATTTCAAAATTACAGTGTTGCCATCGTTTTATTTTTTAAACTAACCTATGGTATTGTTTTGTTTTAATCGGTTCACCCGATGTAATTTTTATTATCTAGCCCTCGCTCATTGGTCCTGACAAATTACAATTTTTCCCGCAACTTAAAATTACAGCCTTGTCATCGTTTTAGTCTTTTTTTTTTCTAACAAAACTATGATAGTATTTTGTTTTAATCGATCAAAAAATATTTGACGTGACGCCCTAGAACACGAACTGAGCATAAAACTAGTTATTATTATCATTATTCAATTATGATATCAAACCAAATCTTCATCAATCATAATGCCTTCACTCCTCAATTTTCTATTCACATAGACAATAAAAAGGAGTAGATAAGAGAGAGTAGGGACGGACCTAGAGTGATAGAAGGGGTAACCTTCGTTACCCCTTGACGCTCTGGTAACGCTCCGATGATAGTGTAAATTTTGAAAAAAACTGACGTTTTTTTGATTTCGTTACCCCTTTTTATTGAAACGTTACCCCTATACGGATCGCCACTAAGAGAGATAAGATTAAAATATTAAAACAATCACAAACAAAAAAACAAAAAGAGGTAACAGAAAACTTGACCGAAGAAGGTATATATAAAAACCAAAAAGGCGTGTGGGCATCACCAAAGATGCAACACCTTTAAGAGAGAGAAAGCTTGAACGAAAATGGCGGAACAATTCTTTCTCTGTATGTATATCTCTATATCTATATCCATTAATCCACACACACAAAACTTTCTGCATCTATCAATACAATAATTTTGCATTTTAATATCTCCAACACAGGAACAATTCATCAATACTTTTATTTTTTCTAACTGACGATCGATTCTGCATCAATACAATCAGATTTATTCAGTTTTCGTGATTCAGATCAGGTTTATTTCGTTACAGTAAGTTGAATTTATGTTTGCGGCACATTTTTTAATAAAGTGCTTTGAATTGATAGCTTTTTATTGCGTATCGAGCTTTATTTTGTGAAAATTCGGTGTATGTTTCGAAGTTTGCGAATCTAGAGATTTGTTAGCGTTGATTTAAAGCTATTGGATCTCGAAAAGGCGTGTTGAGTTTGTGTAATTGTGTAATATTGTTTGTTTTTGGAAGTATGTGCAATTAGCTGGTTCATGAGGTTATTTGAAAAAAAGTGTTGGAGAATTGTGTTGAATCGTGATCTGGTAGGTTGTGTATATCGATTTTCGGATGAATGTGATTATAGAAATCGGTTGTGCGAATGCGGTCTATGACTTGAAGTTTGTTAGCATTAGTGTAAAGCTGTTGGATCTCGAAAAGGCGTGTTAAGTTTGTGTAATGTTTGTTGTTTTGCATTTGTATTTGGAAGTATGTTCAATTGGCTAATTCATGAGTTTGTTTGAAACAAGGTGTTTGATAATTGTGTTGAACAGTGATCTGGTAGATTGTTTTCATTGATTTTGGATGAAATGTGATTGCAGAAATATGTTGTGCAGTGGAAAATTGTTAGTGATTTGTGTGTTTATGATGCGTATGGAGATTTGTTAGCGTTGATGTAAAGCTATCGGATCTCGAAAAGGAGTGTTAAGGTTGTGTAATGTCTATTGTTTTGCATTTGTATTAGGAACTATGTGCAATTGGCTAATTCTATTTGAAACAAAATGTTTGATAATCGTGTTGAATCATGATCTGTTAGATTTGTTTTCATTGATTTTGGATGAAATGTGATTGCAGAAATCTGTTGTGGAGTGGAAAATTTGTGAGTGATTTATGTGTTTCTGAGGTATTGGTTTGTGGTTGGTGATGAATTCGTTGGGGTGAGGGAAATTGATGGATTCTGCGAGAAGTTGGCTACACAAGTTCCAACCGAAAGATCGACTGAGGCCGAATACAAGGAGGGATTCAATGGAAGGCACTGAAGATGACTCGATTTCGGAAGAAGAGGCGTCGAATATGACAAAGCAAAAGGTTGCTGCTGCTAAGAAGTATATTGAGAACCATTACAAGGAGCAGATGAAGAATTTGCAAGAGAGGAGAGAAAGGTAGTATTTTCGAAATTACATAATGTTAGATATTACCTGCTTATTGGTAGTTGCTTTACACTGTTGATATAGTAAGAAAGAAATCTTAGATTGACATAACAAAATACGGTGAATGTTAGTGTCATTACGCCAGTAAACACCTAAAGTTAGAAGAAAAGTAACACTTGAATTTTTGTTGGTTAGGCGAATTTTACTCGAGAAGAAATTGGCTGATGCTGACGTGTCAGAGGAAGATCAAAACAACTTAATTAAATTTCTAGAGAAAAAAGAAACCGAATATATGCGCCTTCAAAGGCACAAAATGGGAGTTGATGATTTTGAGCTACTCACCATGATAGGAAAGGGTGCTTTTGGTGAGGTATGTAATTCAAATATTAAATCGTTACGATTAGTATTTAATTATTTTTCTTGTTTTATATTTTCTCTTATAGGCTTTATATTTTTATGGTCTTTGTGTGGTTTAGGTGAGAATCTGCAGGGAAAAAACAACAGGCAATGTATATGCCATGAAAAAGCTTAAGAAATCAGAAATGCTTCGCAGAGGCCAGGTATGTAATTTCGTGATTTACATGTTTTTGTTTTGTTAATCTTATATGCTAGTATTTAGTCTACGAACTCCATTTATTAGGTTGAACATGTGAGAGCCGAAAGGAATCTGCTTGCTGAGGTGGACAGTAATTGCATTGTTAAACTGTATTGTTCTTTCCAAGATGACGAATTTCTATATCTCATTATGGAATATCTACCTGGTGGTGACATGATGACATTGCTTATGCGAAAAGATACGTTAAACGAAGATGAAGCTAGATTTTACGTTGCCGAAACAGTTTTAGCCATTGAATCCATCCACAAACATAATTATGTACATAGGTATGCCTTCATTATGTTTTACAAACTAAATTAGAGTATATTTAACTTCTTACATGTTTTTTTGGTGACAGAGACATCAAGCCAGATAATTTGTTACTTGATAAATTCGGTCATTTGAGATTATCAGATTTTGGACTGTGTAAACCGTTAGATTGCAGTACTCTCGAAGAAACTGATTTTTCAACCGGGGATAATGCTAGTGGAAGCTCAACAGGCGAAGGACGAACACAACAAGAACAACTGCAACACTGGCAGAAAAATAGGAGGACACTCGTAACAATCTTACTTTTATCTAGGCCTGTAAATGAACCAAAAGAACACGAACAGAGGCATGTTCGTGTTCGTTCATTTAACTTTAACCGAACACGAACAGATAATTGAACACATTTTTTTGTTCATGTTCGTAAGCAAATAGGCATGTTCGTGTTCGTTTGTTTTAAAACCTAAACGAACAGTTTATGAACGTAAACGAACATAAACAAACAAACAAACAAACTTAAACGAACATAATTTAACAAACAATAAACAACACAAATGAACATAATTGAAGAAACATAAATGAACACAATTTACTACACATAAACGGACATAAAGTAATTTTTTATATAAATTAGTGATTAATCATGATAAACTCCATTGGAAAACCCATTGTTATTACTAGAGAGCCCAACTACCAATTAATTTTATCTTTATAAGTAATTAGAAAAGTCCTTTTATGTTAATATTTATATAAATATAACTACGTATGTATTTAAATTGAAAGAACATAAACTAACAAACTTAAACGAATGAACATAAACAAATGTAAACAAACGACCACAAATAAACGAACATAAATGGATGTTCACGAATGTAAATGAACGAACAAAACGTGTGTTCATGTTCGATCGTTTATTAAATAAACGAACATAAACGAACTTCCCACCGAACAAGTTCACGAACAGTTCATGATTGTTTGGTTCGTTTACAGGCCTACTTTTATCTACTCAATTTCTGAAGAAATCATAAAGTACCTTAACCTGATGCAATTCTTGACCTCTTGTGACATTGCAGGCTTATTCTACTGTCGGAACTCCTGATTATATAGCTCCAGAGGTTCTGCTGAAAAAGGGTTATGCACTGGAATGTGATTGGTATGTAGCATACTAGCATGCTTATTTTGAATCTTGATTTGTGTGCTTTACAATGATCATGTGATGTTTTTTTGTTCTTTAGGTGGTCTCTTGGTGCTATTATGTTTGAAATGCTTGTGGGCTATCCACCTTTCTACTCTGATGATCCAATGTCAACTTGTAGGAAGGTAGCTTATTTCGTTCTTTCGTTATTTGACACTGATTTTTTGTTTCATACATATGACTGGTACTAATGTTCTTGAACCTGCAGATAGTAAACTGGAAGATGCATTTAAAGTTCCCCGAAGAAGCAAGGCTTTCGTTAGAGGCAAAAGATCTAATTAGCAAACTGCTTTGTAATGTCAACCAACGGCTAGGATCGAAAGGTGCAGATGAAATAAAGGTGTTGTATGGTGTGTCCTATTCTAGCTTCTTGGAACTGTTTCGAGTATCAGTTTTTAATTAAATTGACTCACTTTAATGTGTTCATTATATCAGGCTCATATTTGGTTTAGAGGTATCGATTGGGATAGGATTTATCAGATGGAAGCCGCATTCATTCCTGAAGTTAACGATGAGTTCGATACTCAAAACTTTGAAAAGTTCGAAGAGGTATGTAAAACCTCTATTAATGATATGTAAATGACCCCTCTTATATGTTAATTTTTATTTTTTGTTGTGTTCATGTTTCAGTCTGAACACCAAAGTCATAGCTCATCAAGATCTGGACCATGGAGAAGGGTAACGTTTATAATCTCATGGGTTTTTTCTAATAATATAGTACCACACACGCGCACACATACACACATATATGTAAATGGTTAGGTTTACATTATGTTTTGAGTAAAATGCCATTTTCGGTCCCTAAGGATTGGTCAGTTTTGTGACTCTCGTCCAAAGGTTTGTTTTTCCGCATCTGTATCCAAAAGGTTTGAAATCTTGCCATTTTCATCCGGCTCGTTAACTCCATCCATTTGTCTCCGTTAAGTCAGGGGTATTTCCGTCATTTTTGTTAACTCAAAGGGCAATTTGGTCCTTTTCACTTTATGTAAAAAGACCGAATACCCCTGAAAAAGACTAAATTGCCCTTTGAGTTAACCAAAAAGTCGGAAATACCCCTGATTTAACGGAGAAAAATGGATGGAGTTCACGAGCCAGATGAAAATGGCGAGATTTCAAAACTTTTGGATCAAGATGCGGAAAAACAAACCTTCGGACGAAAGTCACAAAATTGCCCAAACCTCAGGGACGAAAATGACATTTTACTCTTATGTTCTTATTGCTTTCCTCAACCAATAATGGTTTGTTTAAATTAAATCATTTGCAGATGCTTTCATCCAAAGATATCAACTTTGTTGGTTACACATACAAGAACTTTGAGATTGTTAACGACTATCAAGTCCCTGGAATGGGTCTCTCTCTTTTACCTTCTCATGAACACACACATAAGCAGCTATGTTATAGGGTTGCCTTGGCCTGGCCTGGCCCACAAACACTTTTTTTCTCGTTGAATATGATTATAAAAACTATGAAAAGTTTAAATAAAAAAGGCTCTTAACGTGCGACGGTACGCGACCGCCAATATAACGTGCGTAATTAGGGCTAGCCTAACCCGTGCATAATAAGGGTTTAACCCAACCCATGCGTAATTATGCAAATAACATGCATAATTATGCAAAGTTAATTACTATTGTGCCAACGTGTTCAATTGAAAGCTTAGATTAGATAAGATGTGCGGTTGAGATGCTTGCGTACGCATTGCACGATAAGGTGGTTTAGTACGCTAACCAGTCTCTATAAAAACTATGTTAGTAATAATAATAAAAAAAAATCAAGTCAGGTTGTTTATGATGTCATATGCATTAAAAATACACTAAAGAACTTATTTGTAAGTTTTGAAGGTATATTCAATTTTATATTCATTGTTGCAGCTGAACTCAAAAAGAAAAGTAACAAACCAAAGAGACCAACCATCAAGTCTCTATTCGGTATCTTTCTATCTTTTCTTCAACACATAAATAATAGTTTTTCCTTTACAAATTCAAAAGAAAATTTGGATTTAAAATTTGATATTTATATGATATAATTCATTTACAGAGGAAGGACCAGAAACCGACACAGAGACATCAGAGCCGCCAGCTAACGGGTCGTTTTCGAATCGTTTGCCACCAAAAGTATAAGATTTTGAAAAGCGGAAGTAGAATGGATCACAATAAGTCGTTTCGGGTACTTTTTAAAGACAAGTTTGGTTGGGCAAGTATCGTAATGAAGACACAAATCTCAACTGATCAAACCAGCATCAAAATTGTGAGGGATTTTTTTTTTGTTAGTTTAAGTCGATGTCATAATCTTTATAGTTTACTTCACATGTTTCTTTATGAAAGGACATTTTGTTGTTAAGGATGGTAACAAGTGGTCATGAAGATGAAATACAGTGATATAAATGGTGTTTTAAAACCACTCTTTTTATCTCACAAGTATAGTTTTTTTTTTGGTTTGATTTATTTCACACAAACATAGTTGTTTGGCAATGTTTTTGGGGTTCATTCATCCTCACAAATGCATAAATGTTTCCATGTCTTTCTTTAATCACACAGATTATTAATTAAAAATCATAATAACAAAAGAATTTCACTAAACTGTTGGGATAAAGTAATTTATGTATAAAACATATAAACATAAGAAAAAAGACAATAGAAGAGAATTATTATACTACAGTACAAGTATTAATTTATGAAGGGATATGGTCCTGAACGTTGTGTACAACCATGTACACATGGGACCATACCAAAGAAGAAACTAAAAAAACTCGGCAAACATGAGAGTGTTTCCGTACGAGGGCACCCGCGCATACATATAACAACTGCCCATGCAAGAGACAAGTAGTACACCGGGCGGCCCCATGCAACCAATCAGGCTACGACACCCGACTAACGCTTCTCCCATAATAAAGGAATTGAGGGGACAACAAGTACAAAATGACAACATGTGGCGCCTATTAGCCATTGTTAGGTGCTACGACAAGGTCTCCGCTAACGGTTGGTGTCAAGGCTGACAAAAGGTACACCTGGGTCATGACGAGTGGCCAATTACTTTGCGCCATGTCACCCCAACCCTGCAAATTCTACTTGTCTTGTTGGAGGGACCAAAGGGATATTCCTCCACGACGACAATTGTACCAAAGCCCATCAGCCCACAATCCTCCTCCCACCTTCGGCTATAAATACGAGACTTCTTCCTAAGGTTGAGGTGTCGGCTCTCACTCTCAACACACATTTGTTCCTCTTCTTAAAGGATACTTATTCTTACGCCGGAGAGTGGTTACAAGGAGAACCCTCACCTCTCCTCCTTGTAACGAGTCTCACATTTTTTTTTTGCAGATCATACTCCGATTAGAACCCGAGGAAAGATAAATGATTAACCCATCTTGACAAGACCATTCCCACGAGGATAAACCTTTCGGTTTAGACTTGGTGTGATGTAGTTCGCGTGCACCCGTCCCTGCCAATGTTTCGGTTAGAAGTGTTATACTTCCGATTTTTCGTTCGAAAATTTTAAAATTATATAGGTCCGCCCTGCCAATTATTTTGTCTAATCCCATTATTTTCCGTCCCCGTGTCCCAACACCAGTTCACCACCATCTTGATACTTCTCCCCGTGAGTTGCATGGAAGCCATCAACAATTAATGCACCTTGTTCATACTTATCAAGAATATTATTCAAGTGCTTTTTTTTTAAACAAGTTCACTAATTGGCTAAAATTTTGAAGAAGAATCATTGCTAATTTCGCGAAGCTTATCCACGTTCCCAATTCCATTCTTCACTTTAAAATAAGGGTGTAATCAAGTTTCAAAAATGTTCTAATTAGGTTACTTATAATTTTTTTTGTTTCAATTAGGTCATTCAAGTTTCATTTGATGTTTCAATCTTAGATATTTTACCTAAATAGAAGGTTATCCATCATGGCATTTATTTAGGTTTTTTATTTAATAAATTTGTTGAGATGGCACATAAATGCCAAATGGATTATGTAATTTATCATATGTAAATAATCTATTAAAATCTCATAACCTAATTACAATTATTTGTCTTGTAAAGTCTACGGTCATGTCCTATACATAGTATAATATGAATATTATTATGTAATGGCACAACTTAATAATTATATATTGATTCAACTATGTATACGAGTTAATAATTATATATCCAACGATGTTAACTTTGATATTGATTCAACTATGTAATGGCAGTATGGCACACCTTAATAATTATATATTGATTTAACTATATCACTGTAAATACTTGCACAGAAGCGTTCAAAACCGACGAACCAGAAGACGATATGCTTGAGGAATACATGCAATCAGAAAGAAAAATCTGACTAAATAGATGAACAAAGAACAAGGGAGATGTGAACAAAAGGGTAATGCATATACTACATCAAAAACAATTACCTGTTGTTCGATTGGTACTGAATGGTCGAACGCTTGATCGACGTTGGTTGCTGACGATTGTTCTTGATTCGCCATCGTTGAAGCTTTTCCTCTCCACGCAAATCGTCGAAACTCAACCCTAACAAGATCTGAATCTCGTTCAAAACACAAACCGGCAGTTCGAATAAAGTAGAATCACGTACGAATGGAGGGTAGGGTTTACAATTGTTATAGTTGATTGTTTGTAATTTATTATATTTGGTTGATTTGATTTGATTTACGATTTGTAATATTTGATCCTTCATTTTGTTTTATATTTCTTTTATTTGATTCCATGTAATCATGTATTAAAAAAAGTTAAATAAATGCCATGTAGAACTATGACCTGCTATTGAGGTAAAATATCTAGCATTAGAACACAAAAATAAAGTAGAATGATTTAATCAAATTAAGCCCAACAAATGAAGTGTCTTGGGCCGCCGCTACCGAAGCAATAGACGCCACAGTTCGCAAATCCAACTTAAATAGCGGCCCACCTTCTTCTTGTGTATGATTATTTTTGCAAAATTATTCTAGCAATTAATGTGATTATCTTCTACTTGCTTAACACCATTTGAATTAAATTATCCTGATTATTTGGCATCTCTTTATTGAGTAAATTACCATTTTAATCCCTGAAATTTAACTTAAATTAACACTTTAGTTCAAATTGTTTTTTTTCCCTGAGTCCCTGACTTTTCCCATTTTTTGTCATTTTGATCCAACACCTTAACTTCGTCTAAAAGTTTCAGTTAAGTCATAGGCATTTTGGTCACCTTACATACTTCATTTTTCCTTTTTGTCATTTTTCATCCATCTCTTTACATATTACTATTTTTCTTTAATATTAATAATAATAATAATAATCTATCTTCTCTATTAAAGGAGCTTAGATGATGACCTAATTTTGCCTACGTGTCAACCATCTAGCCATGCCACGTAGGATCTGATGATGTCATAATTCGGATATATAATATATAAATAAATCTATAGTTTTGGCTCCATTTTCAAACCTGGCTTCATTTTTCAAACCTGACTTCAAATATAGTTTTGGCTCCATTTTCAAAATTTAAACACCTCTCTCTCTCTCTCTCTCTCTCTCAAATACAAGCTCTAATTTCAAACCTGACTTCATTTTCAAAATTCAAGCTCTCTTTTCAAACGTGCATCTCTCTCTCTCAAATATCGGAAAAGAAAGGGGCGTCAATCAAGAACCCTAATTCATTCTGACGGAGAACAAGAAGATGAATTCAGAGATCAACTATCTAATGATTCAGAGATCAACAAGAAGATGAATTCTGACATGTATAGATTTGGTAACGAAGAGGATGATGGCGGTGTTTCGGGTTGCAGAAGCGACGATGGTGGTGACCTTCAATTGCTGAATTTGTTTCATATATGTGTAGATCCACAAACCCTAAGGTATTTAACTGATTTAACTATTTTGAGCTTTAATTTTTAACCTAATAGTTGATTTATCAAAATATGTTTGAAATTTTGAATATATTTAACTGATTTAAGTGTGTTTGTAAGTTTGTTTGCACTTATTTTGATGTTTTGAGGTATTTATTTTGAATAGATTTAACTGATTTAAGAGTATAGATTCTAATTAGGTTAAGGATTTGAGCTTTATTTTTGACCTAACTGTTGATTTTTTTATTATAGGTTTGAAATATTGAATAGATCCGTTGTATTTTGAGAAAGAGTGAATACAAACGCTTCGGACTGTGTTGATTTGTGAGGTTTTGGTGTGTTCTGCCAGGTTTAGAAGAAGAGGATGTTCCTCAAGTGTACTCAAAAGGGCCAAATCTTGGTATGTAATCCTTTAATATTTGTGGTAATTTGCTGTATTTTAGAAATTAGGGTTCTAATTTGGGGTTTTTCATTACATGTAGTGTTTTCATAGAGCTCTGCTGTCGACTGTCTTCTATCAGGTACAAGATCTCTGTTTTAAAATTGCTGATGAAAATTGTTGATAATTAAAATTGCGTAGAGTTTAGTTCATGAAATTAGGTATTTAGGTAATTTAAAGATCCTTTCTATTTGCTCAAACTAATTGATGTCTCTTGTGTAGGTAGACTGTATCTGATGTAAGACTAATTGATTATTGGAACTTGTATGATTATGTGACAGGACATGATAATAAGGAAAAGAAATAAAAATGTTAAAGTTAAAGGGGGGGGGGGGGGGATTATGTATGCTGAGTTATTTTCTTTACCTGTCAATGTCTAAAACAAAGGCTGCCTAACTACGTTTAAAGTGCCCCTCTTGAGTTATATTTTATAACTTTAATTTAATTCTGTTACATGTTATTTTCAGTTTGTTGTTTGTATTTTGATGGTATTGTAAGGCAGCCATTGGTCTGTTAGGATTTCGTTTACTTTTTTCATATGCATATATTAGGCTTCCCTTAATGCTACTCAGTCCTCTGTTAAAGAGTTTAATTAAGAAGTTGAGTCAATACATTCAAATTACTCGATCTATTTGTGCTCGGTTGTATATTTTAAATGATATGTATTATCTGTAGAAATTGATTAACAATTTTATATAACTATAGTTGTTATACGAATTGTTTCGACTGAGATTTTGATAAGTTTTACAAATATTTTGAAGGTTTTGAACTGTTTTACACAAGTTTTAGTTTGGTCAATTAAATGTTTGATCATGTCAGTCAATTTCCATTGATTTCGAATCAATTTTCAGTCTAATTTGATCGAGTTTCGGTGTGATTTTTTGTTTTGTGACATGTGCCGAGAAAGATGATGACTCAGATCATGCTTCAGAGGACGATGAGAGGAAAAAAAGAGGTATGTTGTCATTTTGTAAACTCTCTTGATTTGTGTTATATATTGTTGTATAGCTCGGACCGATGTGATATTTTATAGTTTTTAATACAAATGAGAAGTCGGCTTGTCTAAAATTCATCTGGGTTATCAACATTGGAAGCGAGGTAGTTGTTTTAGTTACTACTCACTTCCCAATATAATTACCTGTTATAGTAATGCAACTTTAAATTGGTCCAACGATAGTAATTTTACTGAAATTTGTTTTACCATTTAAATAGATTATAATATTGTTTTTTACTGATTAAATTCAATAAACCGGGAAATTGTTTGTTAAAATTATAATTTAACTTTCAAATTCTGAAAATATACTTTTATAACTATGAATGTCGGCTATAATTTGTCATGGTATATATTATTGAATCATATGGCTTTTTAAGTAGATTTGTAGTTTTGAAGGTGCAGTGCGTCTGCTGTGTTTGATTTGTTTTTTATATTGAAGAAGGACGTCACGAGATGGTACTGGTGGATCGTCGGATCAATTGACGGATCTGCCTCAGGTCCAAGTCAAATGCTCATTGGTTTACATGGATTTTGAAGGACGGTCTGATGTTCGATTAATCAAATCAATTGATGTCACAACAGTTTCTCTCCGGAAAGGGTATTCAGGTAATTTCTTCTCTTTTTCTTGCAGTAAAATCAAGTGCATCTCATAACATCTTTCCAAGTTACTTCTTTTAAGGAAAGGGTATTCAGTTTTCAATTAGATCATGGGCCTAGTCTTTTATACTTTTATTACATGCATTGAAATTGGTACATTGTACTTTGTTGTTTGTAAACTTCAAATTCAGTCTTTCCTTTTCCTTAGAAAGTTGGTTAGCTGAGACCAAGTCGGTGTGTGTTTGAAGAACCTATGACAAAACCAAAATTGTGCATTGAAAACAAAACCAAAAAAAATAAAATTGAAAAGACGAAAACCATACCTAAAATCAACATAGTGAAACAGAAGTAGGAGGGTCGTAGACAAAGTCAACGACTGAAACAAATTAAGATACATACAAGCAAGAATTTAAGAAATTAAATGTTGATATATATGTGGATGACTCACAACAACCATGTGTAAGATACTATGATCACCATCAACTGTAACTAACAAAGAATCAATAAAGTGCTAATAAAACATTAGAATCAATTGATCAAACAACTACACTTGAGTCTGTAAGACTACCATATTGAGTGCTGTTGCCCCTAATGTAGCTTTCGACTTTAGCCCTAGAATATCTACAAGTACCAAACAATCTTAATTTAATTAAAATTAAGGAAAAAGTTACCCGTGTTTGTTGAAACTGTTTCGTTTCCAAAATTGTTAAAGTCAGCACGTAAATGATGTTAGTACATTTATGTCTATAGCCTTCGTCAATCCGAGCCGTAGCAAGAAACAGAAGAAAACGAGTCGTTATATTAGTGATAGCTAGACAAAAAGGCAAGGTGGCATAATTGTAATAATGAGAAATCTCATTAATATGCCTTGGACTATAAATAGGAGATAGTCTGTTAGTGCATTTATGTCTATAGCCTTCGTCAATCCTAGCCGTAGCAAGAAACAGAAGAAAACGAGTCGTTATATTAGTGATAGCTAGACAAAAAGGCAAGGTGGCATAATTGTAATAATGAGAAATCTCATTAATATGCCTTGGACTATAAATAGGAGATTATGTCATAGATTAGGTACTTTTGCTACATGTGTCATTTGGAGCTTTCTAGATCTAGAGAGAGAATCTAGAGAGAGAAAGTGATTCAAGGTGCTGTACGATTTCAGATTTCTAATAGAATCACGTTTATATTACGTCACGTGTGTTAGGTTGCGTTCGTGTACGGATTCCGCACGTTTCACGTTCGTTTCACAATCGTTTCGGAGTCAAAACCGGTCCTACAAGTGGTATCAGAGCAGGAGCTCGATTGCACTGATCTATCACACATTTCCGCGCAGAAAATCATCAGATTCAGATCCGGATTTCATCTATTTCTTCATCTTTTTCATCTTTTTCACGTTTTTCACTGAAAATCGTCAAATTGAACGGGTTTTTACGGTCCAAATCGTCTGATTTTTTGATATGTTGTGTGAAAACACCTGATCTACAACCCTACCAAGTTTCAGATCCTAATTCCTAGCCGTTTAGGAGAAATATGAGTTTTTAGGTCCGATTTCGTGATTAACTGCCTTAGTTCGCTTGAATCAGTGAGTGGTTTTGCTTGAAAAGTACTTATAATCAGGTTTCGCTTGAAATATTTGTTAGTTTCGCTTGAAAAAGTACTTTAAAACTGCGTTTCGCTTGACCGAACTGTACCCTATCGCTTGAATTGATTGCTTGAAGTGGTGTTCGCTTGAAATTGGATTACCTGGTTTCGCTTGAACAATTATATCTTGTGTGAAATATAAAATGAAGTGATCAGTTTGCATGTGTTGTTGTCAGGCCACTTAATACTTTTGTTAATTTCAAGAAAATGGTGACAACCCACTAATCGTTGGTCCAATGAGAATAGGGTAAACATTAAAGTTGTCGGTTCCTGAATCCATTTATTGCATAAGTCATCAGCCCATGTGATCTTGTTTACTGTCGATGTTTGGTTTGGTGGAATTCAAGGCTCAATAGAATCATATTATAATCTGTAGTTGTCAGCCCACGAGAATTTGTCGATCATTAAAAGCTAATTGTTTGGCATTTGTGAATTGATATCAGAATCCACTAAATCGAACGGCCCAATCAACAGTTGAGTGTAATAAATGTTGTGTGCAGCCCATGTGATGATATCTCGATTCATGTGTGTTTATTAGATTTGCATGTGATTTAGACTTGGCTTTATCAATTACCAATATATCAGTTCACAAGAGGTGGTTCAGTTCATTTGAATTCAAACTTGTTCAAGGACGTGTGGTTTAGTGAGGTCATTGGAAAAGGTTATTGGATTTTGATCCGGGTCATAGCAGTCCGCACAGTGTGTCAACCTTCAGTCCGCACAGAAAATTCACCAGTTCGAGTATTATTTTGATTCAGTTATTTGATAGTGTTTAAACTGATAAGTGTTTGTTTGTTTGTTTGATTCAAGGTTATTCAAGAATTGCAAATCATGGCTGAAGAATTTTTCAACACGTTCTACAATGCGTTTACATCAGATACGGTAGAATCATCAGAGGTTACACCCAAAGCTATAACTAAGACGATCAAGGATAACATCAAACATGACAACTTTTATGGAACCTATTCAAAACCTCCGAAGCTGGATAACATTGAAGATTATGTCTGATGGAAGGAGAGGTTCATCAATTGGGCGAAGGCATATGCACATGAGAGTTGGTTCTGTTTGAAGTTTGGTTATGAGAGCCCAGTAAATGACAAAGGAGAAGAAATTCTGATAAAAGATTATTCAGAAGATGACAGAAAGAAATTTTCTTATGAACAGAAGATGATTGCTTTGATTCAGCAATCAGTTCGAGATGATATTTTCTCATTATTAGTTCATGATGGGTCATCAAAGTCTGTGTGGAAAGCTTTGAAAATAAAAGCTAAGGGGGGTAAACAAATTCAGAAAAACAAAATAGCATTATTGAAAAAAGAATTTGATTTGTTTGACAGTTTAAAGGGAGAGACAGTGAGGAAAATGATTGAGAGGTTTTGCCATTTAAAAATTGAACTTGAAAGATTCAAAATTGTGAAAACAAGAGAAGAGATAATTGACAAAGTAATTGAAGCGTTACCACGAGCTGATTAGTGGCAAACGTTTGTTTTTATCTTGAAAAATGATGCTAAATTTGATACAATTTCTCTTGATGCATTGTTAGAAAAGATTGAGAGTCATGATCTGGAGCTACAAAAGCAAAACAAGATGAGTGGTTCATCTCATCAACAAAATGTTGGCTTGTACTACAAAGGGAGTGTACCTTCGGAGAAAGGTGTTAGTTCACCAAAGACAGCATTCAATGGTGAGAAGATGAAAGAACCACAAACAACTTCATCAAGTTACCATTCTGGATATCATTCATCTTCAAAATCAAGTTCTGATGAAGCTGAGGAGATTTTGTGCAACATTGTTCTTAAACTAAAGAATTCTCCTGCAATGAGAATCAATGCAGCTAAGCAGCAAATGAGTTTTCTTGCATCTGTTTTGGAATCGTATGAAGGTCTAGTGGCTGGTAAAATTGGAAACTCTAAATTAACCAAAGAAGACTACGACCAGTTTGATCCGGAAGAGATGGAACTCATTGACATTCGCTGGTGTTTGGCAAGTTGCATTCGCAGAGCTCAGAGATATATGGAGATTACAGGGAAACAATCTTTGGGTGGTCCTTCAACGAAACTTGGATTTGACAAATCCAAAGTGACCTGTTTCAGATGCAAGCAAAAGGGTCATTTCAAAAGAGAATGTAGAAATTCTGAAGTTGCTGAAGGAAATGAACGTCCTTTCAACGATGATTATTATCGAAAAGCGATCTACCACCGAAGCAAAGAAGAGCCGAAATTGATTGAAGATAAAACCAAATCAAGAGCTTGTTTTGTAATTCACGATGATGAAGGTTTTGACTGGAGCTCAATTTGTCCAGAAGAAGATCATTTGGAAAATGTTCGAAAAACAGCTCATGGCAGAGCTGTGACAGAGGAAAGAAAGTTTGTTTTTGTTGCTGAAATTAAAGAAGATGTTAAAGAAGAAAAAGACACTGTTGAAGTCAAAGAGAGAACTCGGGAAGATATTTTAAAGGAGAAAACTGAGAGAGAAAGATTTATTGTGGGATGCAGGATGCAGAAAATGGAGGAAGAATATGAGAATGCTGTTGCGAACAAACGATGGGATAAAAAGCAAGAATGTTATGTCAACAAACAAGGTGAACCAGTTGTTCCCAGATGTGACATAGTTCATGATGATGTTCTTCTTGTTATTCCTCGATTCGGCGAATATTACTCAAATGTTGCAAAAGACAAAACATATGTAAAAAGGCTGGATAAAATCATCAGGGATGCTATGACAATCAAATTGAGAAAGAGAAATGAAGAAAGAATGAAGAAGAATATTGAGAATATGGTTGATGAATTGAAGAAGGTTGCTGAGGAAGTTAAGATTGAAGAAGTGAAAGATGAAATTCAGAAAGTTGAGGATGTGAAGACGTCTGAAGAACAGAAGGTGGTTGAGAAAGAGAAGGTTGTTATTGAAGAACAGCAAGTTGAAGTAGTCAAGAATGAGAATTTGGAAGCTGGTGATGCTGATGATGAAGTTAGTGTTGAAGAAAAGCAGAATGATGCTGATCAGAAGCAGACAGAGACTGCAACAAACACCGAAGTGCCAATCACTGAGGTAAAATCTGATTCTAACATCTTGACTGAAATTGTTGAACAGTGCAAGAAATGCATGGAAACGTGCAATGCTTGTACTGAAAAAGATGAAAAGATCAGAACAAGAGATCTTGATTTCACAAAACTTGAAGAAGTTTTCAAGAACAAGTGCAAAGAAATGTTTGAAAATGAAAAAGTTTTAAAAGAAAATAATGAAACACTTTCAGAAAAATGTAAAAAATTAGAAAAAAGAGAATGAAATTTTAAAAGAAGATGTTTCTAAAATGACAGAAGAATGTTCTCAAAAAGAAAATATTTGCCAAGAAATGAAAAAGGAATATGATTCAATAAAATTGGCTTATCACATTACAAAGGAATCATATGAAAAAGTAAAGAGTGAAATGAAGCTTGTTCAATCAAGATTGAAATACTGTTCTGAAACATCAAATGAACTAAAACGAATGTATGAAATTAAACAACAAGTTGTAAATTCTTATATTGAAGATGTTGCTAAACTTAAGCGTAAGATTGCTGATTTAGAACAGGATAACAACAAATTAAAAAGTTATCATGCGTCGTCATATGTGCTTGAACGTATTTTCAACATAAAACCGGATGGAAAAGATTCTGAGCATAACACGAAAGGCATTGGTTCAGAGTTTCATCAAGTTCCACCACCGGGAAAATTTGCATTTTATGATGAGGAAAAAGTCGAAAAAGCTTTCAACAGGGTAGATCAATTGCCAGACAACATTGACATAACCTATTCCAAATCTGATGATTCTCATGATTCAGAGGTGGTAGGTAAAGTCGTTGAAAGTGTGTTGAAAGAAGAGTCGGTTGATACAGGTAAATCTGAATCACAGGATGAAGATGAAGGAAATCTTCATGATAGTTATCTAAGAAACACAAAATCCGAGAAACGTTTGAATGATGATTCAAAAGTATTGGTTTATACCATGATTGGATCGGACAAATTGTTCTTAGATGTTGTATTCCCGATTCAGAATGTGATTTCAGAAAAGGTTGATAAAGTTTTCAAGATGGTTGAGATTGAGAAGTCTGAAATTTCAAAGTTTGCTGGTAAAGGTCACAAAACTTTTTATAACAAACCTGGTTTTAAAAAGAAAAACATGAAGGTTGGGTTGGGTTATAAGAAGAAACAAAGTTGGAAAAGAAATGAAACTCTGAATTTTCAGACAAAAATGAGTTTTGTTCAAGGAAATAGTTTAGCAGAAGAAAAAGAACTCAAATTGAGACAGTCTAATGATGAGTTCTTTGCTAAACAGAAAAAGCAACAACCACATGTCAAAGATGTGTCCATGAGAACATGTTTTAAATGTGATCAAAAAGGACATCTTGCTCGCAAATGTCCAAATCTGAAACCTGTGGATGTTGACATAAAGAAGATTGATGCTGAGAAACAAAAATCTGAGAATGTGAGACAAAGGTCAACCAGATTTGACTCAAAACAAACTTGGAGGTACAACACAAACAAGTTTGTTTCGAATCAAAACTGGAAATCAGACCCGAACAGGTTCGATTCTAGACAGATCTGGAATTCTCACACACCCAGATTTAGAACAACACAAACTTGGAAAACAACTGTTGATATGACAAAACCACAAGAGTTTTGGAAACCAAAAATTGTTGTTCAAAAACAAAGTGTTCAAAAAGATTCACATTTTTACAAACGTGGTACTCCTAAAGGTAAAAAATGGAGTGAAAAGAAACACGTGATTCTTGAAAAAGATGAAAAAGTTGAAGTAAAAGTTGAAAAGATTTTTGTGAAAAATGACAAAGAGTTTCCAGCATTGAATGAAAATTATTGTGTTGAAATGCCTAAGGTTCAACAGACCTGGGCTAAATTGTTCAAGTAATTGAGTAAGTTTATTTGTGCAGGTGC
This sequence comes from Helianthus tuberosus, assembly GCA_030545235.1. NCBI lineage: Eukaryota > Viridiplantae > Streptophyta > Magnoliopsida > Asterales > Asteraceae > Helianthus > Helianthus tuberosus. The sequence goes on from JARYGA010012077.1 coordinate 68,111, forward strand.
TCATGGAATTTGAAGATTGTGAGTTTGGAACTCAGAGCAGCCTGGCACAACAAGAGGAGGAGGCTGTTGCTGGACCCTGTGTTGGTTGAAACAGGGAGTTTATTTGTTTTTCTGTAAATAAATAAACAATATTTTCAAAAACCCTAAAAAATTGAAAAATTAAAAACCAAAAATATGTTTTAGTTTGTTAAAAACTTGAAAAACCAAAAATATGTTTGTTTTTAATTTTTGTCAAAAATAGAAAATTACAAAAATATGTGTTGATTGAATATGCCGAAACCCTCACGGCTGAACAAACATGATTAATTTCACAAGATTGAAAAACGGTTTTCAAACTGTAAATATCAATGTGTTGTAAATCATGGGGGTACATTATTTTTCTGCAAATCAGTGCACATTAGCAGAAAATGGATGGCGAGACAAAGCTATCAGTATTGGTTGTCAAATTTTCTTTAAATGATTTTGCATTTTAGGGGGGGGGGGGGATTGTTAGAAAATACAAAAACATTTGAAAATTTGAAAAAGTCAAAAACATGATAAAATTCAAAAATTGAGTATTTGTGTAAAAAGATGGAATGATAGTACATCAGTAGATAGTTACAGTATTCTAAAGAATTGGAAAGTTTAAATGTGTTAAACGATCTCACCGTGGATGTGTCGGTAGATTTTTATACATTTAGTAAACTTTTTCAGGATATAAACATAAATTCAAACTTGCTTATTTCATGGGGAACACTACTTGGATATATAGGTAACCCCTGAAATCTCGTTTGAAAGGTCCCTCTTTCTGAGATACTAGGTCTTTATACTTAGTGATATCTGGGGTATTATCCCGGGACTTCTGATTTTGCGGAAGCAATGGCCTAGTCCCCGGAGAATACTTTCTGCATTGCTTGAAACATAGCGCAGCCCTCAGCAAATTGATGAAACAATAAAATTGATAGTCATTGCTGTTGTAATTCAAAAGATCCTCTAAAGGGGACACACCGAAAAGTCGAGCCGTCATCTCTCTGCTGAACGGAAGTTCTGACCTGAGCTCTCACGGTTTCGTACTATAATTTATTCCCCTTACAGATATCATCTAGGTATACTCACCTGTAAGACTGAATATTGGGATCTGGATACGTGAGTATATTCAAGAGGTGGGATACATGAATGAGTTTAAGTTCTTAAAACACTTAATTCGTATCCTGAATCAGTTGAAGTTTGTGTGAAAATTTAAGTGGACAAGTATATCGACAATCTAAGTGAATTGTTTAATTCTTAATGTGTAACTAAGCTCAACGGTACTTGTGACTTGTTAGAAACTGATATGATCCTCTGACGCAAACTCAAACAAAAATATTGTTTGTAAATATGTTTGTACATATTTCTTTATTGCTTTATATTTTCAGAAAAATACAAAAAGATTTTTGATTCTGCTTTATTTTCGACAACCGATGTCTGAAATGCTGAGTTTCAAAATCTAAGTAAGTTGATTGTGTTTCTGAAAATAAATCAAGTTCATTAATTTGAAACTTGAAGTTTTAAAATCAAAAATCAAAAACAGTTTGTGATATCTCCAAGGTCATCAAGTTGGACTTGGATGATTAACTGTGAGGGTTTTTGGATACTTAATACTGCCAAATCTATGAAGAATGTTGATAGGAGGAGTGTTTTAGAAGATTGAATTGCCAGATTACGATTTCTGGAAAATTGAATATTCAAAACATTGTTACTTATAAATGTTTGAGTGATTGCAGATGTAATACCAGACTACGATCCCGGAAGCTGAGTCTAAGGGGGAGTCTGAAGACGAGCTCAAAGCAAGGGGGAGCTTGTAATCGAAAAGCAAGGTGTCGATCCCTATAGCACGGAAGCTTGACGAAAGGGGGAGTCTGATGAAGAAAAGAGTCTAAAGAAAGGAGAAGAAGTTGAAGCTGAAGACAGATCCACCGGGATTCTGTTCAAGAAGATTCAAAGAGAGAGAGAAAAAGAAGACGCTACGAGATTGACTCAATGATCGAGATTGACTGCGGCAATATCCAAGGGGGAGTCTGTTAGTGCATTTATGTCTATAGCCTTCGTCAATCCGAGCCGTAGCAAGAAACAGAAGAAAACGAGTCATTATATTAGTGATAGCTAGAGAAAAAGGCAAGGTGGCATAATTGTAATAATGAGAAATCTCATTAATATGCCTTGGACTATAAATAGGAGATTATGTCATAGATTAGGTACTTTTGCTACATGTGTCATTTGGAGCTTTCTAGATCTAGAGAGAGAATCTAGAGAGAGAAAGTGATTCAAGGTGCTGTACGATTTCAGATTTCTAATAGAATCACGTTTATATTACGTCACGTGTGTTAGGTTGCGTTCGTGTACGGATTCCGCACGTTTCACGTTCGTTTCGCAATCGTTTCGGAGTCAAAACCGGTCCTACAAATGAACATTAATCAGATCATCCATGGTACCAAACAACAATCTTAAGAAAAAGAATTTAGATGAAATATTTTCTAATTTATCGAAAATGGAACACCGTCTCTTTATCTTCAAACTCATGAAAATATGTAAAAGCAAACTGTGATAAAAAAAATTAATACTTATAAAATATGAAGTATTAAGAAAGTAGCAATTACATATAAAAAAAGAAAACTAATCAGACACATCTAACTCTAATAGTAAGAATCAAGAAACTTTAACTTCAACTCCATGGAGCACTGAACCTCTCGATGTATCTCATTGATCTTTCTCATGAACTCCAGGTCTCTTTCTCCACATTCTATATTACTCGCAACACACAGGTCACGAACGGAAGTAGTCGGCATCGCCCTCAAGTCCCTTGAAACTTGGTCTCTTGTCAGCAGACCAACTTCCAGTCCGTTAAAACACCTCTTCAACTCTTGAAGAGTAGACCTATCAGCCAAAACTTGGTCTTCGATTTGTTTAATAAAGCGTTGCTTGAAATCGTCAGATTTTGCAGAAGTATATGACTCCATTTTAATATATTTATAAGAACTAAGGCAAAACAATAATAGTTGCTCCTCTGTTTCACTGAATGAATCTGTTTTGATGAAAATTTTTTTATTGGCAATGCTATTATATAGTATATGTAACAGGCCAAAGGTCAGCTTTAAAGGCAATCATTAAATAAACATTTATACTTAAAAACCATGTACATTTAATGATTTAAGAGTAAAAAACGTGTATATGGGAAATGCCTGTTCAGTTATCCTATCAACTTTGAAAAATGAGTTTTCATGGGAAAACAAGTAAAATTAAATATGTAGAAAACCAAGGAACAAAATTGAAACCTTCAAAAAAAGGTTATCATAATTAGGAGATGTCTCTTCATTTACCCTATCAAATATTTTAAACACTATAAAGGATCATTTTTAGTTTACTTGAAAACATCAACACTTCAATTTTAAAAAAAACCTTCATCCTAAAACAAATCGTCCAAAAACACTCACATTCTTCCTAAATGGCAAGGAAAACCTTCTACCACTGGTCGGATACTACTGATCTTAAAATCGAATTTTCAACCTGGTCACTCCAAGAACAGAGAAACGCTGAAGAACTCAACATAAAAGTTGCTATGGTTAGTGATAATTATTATAAACAAACCTGGAGTAGCATTGCACTACTGGATGAAGTTGCCTGTTCTACTCCAACAGAGTTTAAAGAAAAAGCAGAAGAGTTTATTACAAATTTGCTGAAACAGGATCAGAAGACCTGTGATATGCTAGCTGATCTACAAATAAAAACAAAAAATGAAATTGCATGGAAGAAGGCGAGAGAACGAGATATTCTAGGAAGTGTTAATTGTAATGTTTAATTTTTTATTTTTCAAAATCATAATTTTGTAATACTATGGTTTAATATTGAATATTCAAAGTTTCAAAATCAGAATTTTGTAATTTCACTTTTACCAGTTTCAATAATAACAAAACAACTTCCATTAGTCTTGGCCCAATGAATATTGTTGCAGAAATATCCATTAGTCTTGGTTATTGTTTAAAAAAGTTCAATTAAAAAGATTACAATTTTAAAGTTAAATATAAAATCCTTTTATTGGTTAACAATTTTAATTTTAAATATAAAGATGAGATCATTTTTGCACGAATTGACATAACCGTTTTTAAAATAACTGTCTATGATTGTAGGAGTGCTGTTTTATGACATTATCCTTAATCCCCATTTATTAGATAAGTAGATACTAATAGTAATTAACATTTTAATGAATCTGATCTGTTAAAAGAGCTGCAACCTTGGAGGTGCCCCAGAGTACGCAAAAAGCTGTTATGCAGCTCAAAACTTCAGGGACAGAGGTTGATCATTCTTCCTCGCAAAATCCAGTTGCCAAAATATCTAAAGTCAGAAGTCCAAAAGTAGTTGATCGACGGTCATCTTCCAATCCATTGTCTGAGGTATAATATTGCTAACCTTAAGCCTGTTACATATTTAGGGGTATAGATTGAGAGGTAATGAGAACGCCCAAAGTGAGCCAAAGGGGCTGAAAAAAGTTTACAGGGTGTGAACGAGCTGAGCAACTCGATCTTGATTAATAAAAGACTGAAACAAGGCAATCTTAAACGAGCTTCAGCCCGAGCCTAAAAAGGAGCTTATTTAGTAAACGAGCTTGAGCCTGTGGTTCACTTATCGAGCTCACTGTTTATATAAATTATAATTAATATATTAAATATATTTTTTTAAATAATAATATCTACTATTTAAAAAATTATTATGAAAAATAATTTAATTATATTATAATATATAAAATGAGCCCACTGTTTATATAAATTATAATTAATATATTAAATATTTTTTTTAAATAATAATATCTACTATTTAAAAAATTATTATGAAAAATAATTTAATTATATTATAATATATAAAATAATAATTATTAAATCTATATATCTAGAGGTGACTGAGAAATTTTTATAATCATCATCACACTTCTCATCATCACACACTTCTCAAAAAATCTTGATGTTAATCTCTTTCTCAACTCCCAACACCGATCATCATTATCATCATCTTCATCTTCATCCATCTTCATCAATCTTCATCTTCAAACAGAGGTTTGGATCTTTATCTTATCTATATATGTTTTTGATATTTGTGATGTTTTTGTGAAAAACAGAGGGTTGATTTGGGTATTTTGGTAATAAGTTTTTGATAATCAGTTCTTTGATAATCTGAATGCCGCATGATGATGATGATAATCAGTTATTTGTGAAAAAACAGAGGGTTGATTTGGGTATTTTGGTTTCAGTTTTTGATAATCAGTTTTTGATAATCTGAATGCCACATGATGATGATAATCAGCTACGTATAGTGAATCAGTTATTTGTGAAAAAACAGAGGGCTGATTTGGGTATTTTGGTTTCAGTTTTTGATAATCTGAATGCCGCATGATAATGATAATCAATTATTTGTGAATGTTTTTGTGAAAAAACAGAGGGTTGATTTGGATATTTTGGTTTCAGTTTTTGATAATCAGTTTTTGATAATGTCTTTGGTAATCAGTTTTTGATAATTTGAATGCCGCATGATGATGATAATCAGTTATTTGTGAATGTTTTTGTGAAAAACAGAGGGTTGATTTGGGTATTTTGGTTTCAGTTTTTGATAATCAGTTTTTGATAATCTGAATGCCGCATCATGATGATAATCAGTTATTTGTGAATGTTTTTTTGTCAAAAAACAGAGGGTTGATTTGGATATTTTGGTTTCAGTTTTTGATAATCAGTTTTTGATAATGTCTTTGGTAACCAGTTTTTGATAATCTGAATGCCGCATGATGATGATAATCAGTTATTTGTGAATGTTTTTGTGAAAAACAGAGGGTTGATTTGGGTATTTTGGTTTCAGTTTTTGATAATCAGCTTTTGATAATCTGAATGCCGCATCATGATGATAATCAGTTATTTGTGAATCAGTTTTTCATAATCAGTTCTTTGATAATAAGTTTTTGATAATCAGTTCTTTGATAATCTGAATGCCGCATAATGATGATAATCAGATATTTGTGAATGGGTTGATTTGAGTATTTTCGTTTCAGTTTTTCAGGTTTGGTTGTGATGTTTTTGTTCTGTTTGTTTGTTTTGTTTTTGTTTTGCTTTGTTCTGTTTGTTTGTTTTGTTTTTGTTCTATGCTATCGTAGTAGTATCAAAACAAGGTTTGTTTGTGATGTTTTCTGTGAAAATATTGTACAGAATGGCTGCTGATGTAAACATACGCAAAATACCAACTACGAAGGCAAGAACACTTGACAACCTCCTAGAAGATGGTGCGGTGCACATAAGGAAGTAATTGATCAGAACGATCAATTGCATATGAATGAATATAACCCCAGTGGCAGATATGTAATTAGCGAGCTCTGGAATTTCAAGGAAAATCGAAGAGCTACACTGGGGTTATATTCATTCATATGAATGAATATAACCCAAGTGGCAGATATGTAATTAGCTACATTGGAGTTATATTCATTCATATCTGCTACATTCCGAAGTGCACCCGTCAGTAAAGATCCACAATTGCTTGTGGTGGTATGACGTTTTGTCTCTGTATTGTATGTTACGGTCTTTTGTTATCGAGTCTGTAAGTTCCGTCAAGTCTACGAAGTTGGTATGGCGTTTTGTCTCTGTATTGTATGTATTAAAAATTGGTATGACGTTTTGTCTCTGTATTGTATTGTATGATCACACAAACCACAGGGATGCAAATTGCATTTTTCTCTTAATGTTAATAGTATCAAAGATATGGGCTTTATTGAATTGTTCAATGACATTTGGTTATTTAAATTAAGTCATCTTTTTATTATTAGACAACATAAAATTAGGTCATGCTTTAATTTTAGACAACATATTATCAATTAGTTAGGTTATTTCTATATCAAACCTTATCTAATAATTTATGACGGATCATATGTTTAACATTGTTTTATAAAGATATGTAACCAAACACAAAGAATTTAAATAATATATTATAATATGTTTTTTAGTATTTGATTCCGATCGTTATTAGAACAAACCCGTGTATTCACACGGGTGTACACCTAGTACTTAATATTATAACATAATATATTCAAACACCATTGCAGTTCGTCTCCAGCAAACACCATTTGCAGCTGTCTCCGGCAACCACCACCACTAGCAACCACCCAACTCATCTCTGCCATCAATAATCATCCCCACCATTTGCGCTGCCATCTCCTTTACTGGACCCAACATTGTACACCGCTACTCACCAACAACCTTTTCAGGCCACCATCACCTCCCCTCTGACCAAATCGGTCTATCCATCTCCAAATCCCCATTGTAAACCCTTTAATTCAAAGACCCTCCCCCAAAAATCTCATTAACGCCACCACCATCCTCACAACGTAATCAGAACCCACCGCCACCAGCATCCGCAAATCAAAACCCACTAATGCCCACCTCAAATAAATGACGTAGATCTGTAAATGAATCAAGTGGATCTGTAGTGTGGGAATCGAGTTCAAGTTCCGTCTTCAGATTCAAGCGAGACAGAAACATCAGTCTCGCACACCAGGGGCGGATCTACCTTGTTAAAAGGGGTAACCCCCGTTGCCCCTTGACGCTCCGGCGGTAGTATAAATTTTGGAAAAAATTTAAGTTTTTCGATTCCGTTACCCTTTTTTTTGAAGCCCCTATAATGATTTTCTAGATCCGCCACTGTCGCACACTCTTCATCCTAGTCTCGCACACTCTTCATCCTTCTTCGGAATCAAAGAACACTTTATCGATGCTCTGTTGATGATGTCAATGCAGTTTTCATCTGTCTCCATTTATATATTTTACATTGTTCGAACCCGTGTAACATTTATATACTTAAGAGTATTGAAAAAAATAAATGGTCCAACCCGTGTAGATTATTCAATCGTTGTTTACATCATTTAAATGGTCCAACCCGTGAAGTTCACGTGAATCATTGTTTACATCATTTAAATGGTCAAACCCGTGAAGTTCACGTGGAATAATCTATAGTTTTTTTAAATCATTTTTCATACAAAGTAATTTATAAACAACAAACATAACCAATCAATAAGTTTGCAACTTTTATTACACGTTCACAACATGTGTTTAAGTTTATGAAAAGTTTATAACTCTTCTATAGCCAAGACATTTAACATGTCATACTTTTTGTATGATTTAATTATGTATTAATATAAATAACTTTCTCGAGTCGGGAAACAATCCCGGGTGATAACCTAGTTTCATGTATATATACACATCAATTCCATGTATTTATACCTTATTTTTTATGTAATTCTAAGGAAATTTTTTAACCAAAGTTTGGTTTGGTTATTAACCAAAATCAAACGAACCGAACCGAAAATCAACAATCTAAAAAAAAAAACGAATCAATAACCAATTGGTTAACAAAATTGATTAACCAATGACTTCGGTTTTCAGTTTCGTTTGAGGCTAATAACCGAAACGAACCGTGAATCCCCTTGGCAATATTTATGTTTCCCACCACATCACGTTGATACGAACCAATCGGATTTGAGATAAATAATCCGTTGAGTGGATTAAGCTCAAAAGAAAATAACAAGAATCAAGACTTTGAGATAACTCTCTTTTAATATTTTCCATTCTTAATGCATCTGATCAGGGGCGGATGTACTTCGGACCAAGGGGTAGCCTCCGCTACCGCTTGGTCGGAAAATTTTTGACGTTTTTAGTGTAAATTTTGGAAAAATTTGACGTTTTTTCGATTTCGTTACTGCTTATTTATAAAACGTTACCGCTTGGTCGGAATCCTAGATCCGCTACTGCATCTGATAGAAGTTTGAGGCTTATAAATAGCCTTACATGACAAATAAAAAACTACCCACTATTAAGTATTAACCTATCCACTACCAGTTTACTAAAAAATACGAAATGCATAACAACTACTAAAAAATAAAAGGAATTGCAAATTAGAGATGCACTTTTACTGCTCATATGTATATTTCATGGGTTTCATGGGTTAACATTGTGGGTTAACAGAAGGCACACGTCACACGTAAGCCTCCTTCTACTATATATATTAAGACTCAAAACTCAATTAAATAAACACAATAAATAAACTTATACTTATCCTAACACTTGTTAAAATTCAAATAACTAAATAGATAAATACCAAAATGAACTAAATCTTCAAACCCATCATTATCATTATCTAATCACCTGTTTCACTAAATTAGGACTAACTTAAGCACGCCATTTGGCAGGTCGTGAACAGTGGGTCCGGTTGATATTTAACTCACTTTGCTACGTAACTAAGACTATCTCCAATGCTAAGGGCGCCCTTAGACGCCCTTAGCTGCCTAATCAGCTGCCACATCATATCCTTATAAATCCTTAAAAATCCTTATAAATCCTTAAAAACCCCAATTTCACCTCCAACCATACAAACATCCTTACACATCCTTATATTTTCCACATCATCACCCATTTTCCTTTAAATTTAATTACTTAAATTAAGTAAATGTATTCAAATAGTTAATATAAATAATTAAGTAGTATCAAAAAAGTAAATAAAAGTTTGGTAAATGAAATGTATATAGTGAGTTGGTGAATATTAGTAAAGTTGATGAATGACAAATTAATTGAATATAAAGGATCAGATATATATAAATGAAGTACATGTATTGAGTTGGTGAATAATATTTATGGTTTAAGTTGAAGTAATTTAATTAGTTTCTCATTTAAGTTGAAACAATAATCTGTTAAAAAAATATTATAAAATAAAGAAAATGGCACACTAACCTAAACATATAAAGCCCTTGCAGATGGATATTTGTTTCGGATATGGACTTGGGCCATTGTGCTCCATTGCGCCTGTAAAGTTGGACTTATTCCATGTCATCATGGATGGGTTACGGATTTCACGTTGAAGATAGTCTAAAGGCGTGAACTTTTAGAAAAATCCATATAAAATAAGTTACACGTTTGTGTCATGGTGTTATATAATAACCTAAAATTTATACTATACGAATATAGGTAGAGGATCCTGTACAAAGTCCATCTTTTGTAAGAAGTGTAAGAAATAATTTGGGAATGACAAGTGTCCCTCATCTTAATTAATTCAAAAGGGTATATTAGTATTTGTACATTCCCTACCCTTAATATATTATCATTTAATTAAAACAAAAAGATAACTGTCTCTTCTTCCTCGTTCGAAACAAAAATAAAACCAAAACCCTAATATACGTTTCAGCCGACAACCCTCTTCTTCTCTGTTACACACACACACCGAACCAAAACCTTAAATAACTTTCAGCCGCTAAACACTGTTTTTCCCGAGACAATACACCGATGACGATAAAGATTCAAGATGATGAACGGAGAATATGAAGGCTGTACGATGAGTGGTGGAGGAAACCGGAATATGTGGTTCGTCGGAGATTCTGAACTGAAGGTCACGTGTTGTCGGAGATGGTGACTCACGACGGCGATGGCGACGGTGATGGTGGTTAATGTGAGTGATGGTGTACGACGGTTAGATAAAACACCATGACTTGAATCATAGTCATGGTGTTTTAAAATCTGGGAATGTTTTGTATTGATAAAACACCACGCCATGAACAATGTCTCCAGATAAAACACCATGACTTGAATCATAGATGTTTAAAACACCACACCATGAACAATGTCTCCAGATAAAACACCATGACTTGAATCATAGTCATGGTGTTTTAAAATCTGGGAATGTTTTTTTATTGATAAAACACCACGCCATGAACAATGTCTTCAAATAAAACACCATGACTTGAATAATAGATGTTTAAAACACCACGCCATAAACAATGTCTCCAGATAAAACACCATGACTTGAATCATAGTCAATTTATCCAGTTGTTTTAAAACACCACGCCATGAATCTGATTATAGATCTCTTTATGATAACGTATGAAGAATATGCAACCAAAGACCTCCTACAATTAAGGTGAATCATTAATTCCTATATTTAAGGAAAAAGGAGTGAATGTAGGAGTTTTTGGTTGTGTAGGTTACGGTTACCATATTTCAAACATTTAAAAACACACTATTGCCCTTCAATTTTACATAAGGTCCCTCTAATTAAAACACAATTTACATTTTTATACCCTATTAATCTCAACCATTAGATCAAATATCCAATGGTTTAAAACACTTCTTACCCTTCTTACATTTTAGACACTTTTTACCATATCCCTACCCTATATAAAGGTATCTAATGACAATAAAATAATATTAACACATGTCCAAAAATATTCTAGATAGACAATTCATATATGTAACGTAACGATAACAATGATAACAATCAGTCCATTAGAGACAATTGCCAAATGGCCACCGGAAGATATTTTCGTGAAGTAGAACTACCAGAGCAAAGATCTTATGACGACGGTCTTCTCTTCCCGGCGGTGTTGTCCCCAACCGCTAACGCTAATATCATAGAGGCTATCAGGTCAGATAAGCAATGGTTGGAGTCTCTTCTCCACAAAAGCGGCGTTATTCTCTTTCGAGGCTTCCCTGTTACATCTCCTTCTGACTTCAACGACGTCGTTGAAGCTTTTGGCTTCCCTGAATTGGTCTACATGGGAGGCCAGGCCGTTAGAACCAAAGTGGTTGGCCGGGTTCACACTACCAATGAAAGTCCCGCCGATAAGCGAATTCCTTTTCATCATGAGATGGCTTACGTAAGTAACGTCTTTAAATCTTCCCACATTCGTCAATTTATTCGTAACTCGTTTTTTTTGAACGATAAATTTGGATCACTGACAGACCACTAGAGTATCATTGTGTCACTAGCGGAACCACCTGATCATATCCATCTTCACTAGGCAATAATGACTATACACCAATTCAGGAGGAAACCCACTAAATATGGAAGAGTTAAATGCCATTTTAGTCCCTGTATTTTGGGTCAGTTTGCCAGTTTAGTCTAAAGGTTTTATTTTTTGTCTGTGGGTCCAAAAATGTTTCATCGTTGCCATTTTAATCCACTGGGTTAACTTTATCTATTTTTTCTGTTAAGGAGAAGGACAATTCGGTCGTTTTATATGGCCGAATTGTCCTTCTAGCTAATTTAATTACATATAAAATGACTGAATCGCCCTTCTTGTTAACCGAAAAAAATGGATGAAGTTAACCTAGTGGACTAAAATGGCAACGGTGAAACCTTTTTGAACCCACAGACGAAAAATGAAACCTTTGGATTAAACTGACAAAATGACCCAAACCACAAGGACTAAAATGACATTTAACTCAATATGGAAAAACCTCCATTGTGGGAATTGAACCTAGAACCTATTAGTCCTAAAGCCTTATCCCACACCCAAGATGCCACTAGATATTCGTAACTCAATCTGAAGCATGTTAATCGAGTTTATTATTATTATTATTATTATTATTATTATTATTATTATTATTATTATTATTATTATTTGATTTATACTTTGTTATTTCTTTCTCTAATTTAAATATTAGGATAGTTTATTAGTGTCTTGTTTTCGGTTATTCTAAACACTGGAAAATGTGGGTGTTTGGATTAGCTTATTTTGGAGCTACTTTTAACTTATTGACTTATAAAGAGTTAATAAGTCATTTTGATAGTGTTTGGATAAGGGTTGAGAAGGAGTTTTATGGTTTGAAAAGAGGAAAATGAGAAGTTAGAATTTCTAAATTCTTACTTGACTTATAAAAAGTTTATATGTTATAAGTTAAAAGGAATGTCAAACACCCAAAATGTCATCCATCAATATTGTTTGAATCCCTATTTGATTTTTTTTTCATGAAGTTATATAATTTGTTTGACAGCTTCTGGAGTTCCCGTCCAAGTTATTTTTCTTTTGTGAGGAAGAACCAGGAATGGGGGGAGAAACTCCAGTAGTTTTGAGTCATATCGTATATGAGAAGATGAAAGAGAAACACCCAGAGGTGGTTGCACGGATGGAGGAGCATGGATTGACATATAAAAAGGTAATGAGTGATGAAGACCGTCCATCGTCCTTCGCAGGCAGAAGTTGGAAGTCTACATACATGACCGATGACAAGAATGTTGTAGAGGAAAGGTTTATATGTTATTTTCGCATTAGCTACCTTTATATATGTTAGTTGCTTACAAACAAAACTTGCCGAGGAGGGTAGATGAAGGAAAACCTTTCCTTTGGGCCGTCTCAAGCTTTTTAGGGCCAGAGCGGATCGTAAAATTTGGTCACTTTCGTAAAAAGTGAATTGCTTTCAATCCAAAAGACCAAACTACCTACTTATAAAAAGAGTAAACTGTCAAAATCGTCCCTAATGTTTGGTCACTTTGCTACTTTAGTCCAAAACTCAAACCTTTTGAATCTGGGTCTCTGTGGTTTCAGTTTTGTTGCCATTTTCATCCAAAATCAAAATTTGGTCCGATTTTTTAGTTAACATCCAACTTTTTTGTTTTTTTCCGCCCTTTTAGTGAATGGTAAAATGGTCTTTTAATGTTTTATTATAACAAATTAAAAAAATCTGACCATTTTTCCCTTCATTAAAAGGGAGAAAAAAGACAAAAAAAAAATGGATGTTAACTGAAAAATCTGACCATATTTTCCTTTTGAATGAAAATGACATTAAAATTGAAACCACGGGGACCAGATTCAAAAGATTTTGAGTTTTGGACTAAAGTGACAAAAGTGACCAAACCTCATGGACCATTTTGGCAGTTTACTCTATAAAAAAAGAACTTGGGCCGTAGGGAAGTGTGGGCCGAAAGCCCTTGCTAGGTTAATTCATTACAATAGCAAAACATAAACTAGAATAGTATTGTTGGATTGGCAGGGCAGGGAAGCTAGGAGCAAAGATGGAATGGATGGGGAATGTGGTGAAAATTATAACAGGTCCATTGCCAGCCTTTAGGCTGGACAAGGAAAGTCAACATAAAACCTGGTTTAATAATCTTGTGTCGAGTAACCCTGGTCCGATTAAGGATGATCATGATACATATGTTGAGCTTGGAAATGGCGATCTAGTGCCTGATCATGTTGTCAAAGACTGCTTAAAAATCATGGAAGATGAATGTGTTGCAATACCTTGGAAGAAAGGTGATGTTATGCTTGTTAATAATTTGACGGTCCTTCATGGCCGACAGCCGCTACTAAAGCCACCTCGCTTGATCCTCGCATCCCTTTGCAAGTGACGGAATTCTTCCTCAACCACATTGATCATGTTACCCTGCCGTGTGTTGGCTTTATTTTGGTAATTTTTACGTTAAGAGCTAAAGACAATATTTATTTTGGTAATTTTTACATGTTCAATTTGGTGATTTCTCATTATATTTTATTTTCAAATGATTTCGGTAAAAAAAAAAATAATTCTCGTATGTTGTGAGAGCATACTACAACGGTTGCATGATCATTTGGGTTAGCGAGAATATAACTTGCCATATAATTTGGCATGACTAGCACCAATGTAAGATTATAATAACCTCGATAAAATTAATAATTTGGGACCGGTATAAAATTGAACCTCAATCGATAAAAAATAAGATAATAGTTTTTTTGAAATCCCAGTGTATATAAGGGTCCTAATGAAACTATAAATTAATAGTTACTAAAAGATTTCAAATCTAAGATTGTCTAGTAAAAATTGAATCCACAGTCACTTGTTTTTTTGTTGAACCTCAAATCTATATTGTGTTTATCGTTAAATCTCTTCATTGCACTTAAGAGTTGAAGTGTTGTCATCTTGCATTGCAACAAAAAAGTTGTGAAGAGCTATTGCCGCCTGCAATGCACTTGAGAAATGTGATTGAAACTTGTTTTTGTAATTTAGTTTTTGGTATCATAAACTAACATTTTTTTGTATTAAAAACATTGAACTTGATAAATTCAATTAATTTGTGAATATACATTTGACTTGAAAATTTAAAGGTCATACGTAAACCACTTTAAATTAATAAAATATCTTGGTTTCAACATTAATAATTTATAAAGGTTTTACTGTAGATGTGATACACGAACCTGTGTCATAGATAAAGATGATTGTCATAGATAAAATGGTTGATATCTATATATATATATATATATATATATATATATATATATATATATATATATAGTGGAGGGTTCAAATGAGAAGAAATTCTTTTTAAGAAGAAAAAAGAAGAAATTTCAACCAATAGGAATGCTTCATTAGGCTTCATTTAATATTTGTACTTAATGTAACTATAAGGGTATATTAGTAAACTTACATACATCATTAATTGGTATTTTCATCTTTAATAACTAACTATATTAAATTTGTAACTTATTTTTAAGATATATATTTTTTCACAAAAAATAAAAATAAAAATTCATTTAAAGTGTAGGATAAATACGAGGCGTGTAGGATAAATTACGAGTTGTGTAGGATAAATTTCAATATGTGTAGGATAAATTTCGAAATGTGTAGGATAACTTTTGATGTGTGTAGGCAAAAATATTTAGTGTGGAGGATTATAGTCTTAATGACTAATTAATTAGTCAAACATAATAATAAATGAGATGAGAAAAAAAATTATTTAATGTTTTACAATTATACCCTTTTATTCTTTTTCTTCTCAATAAAATTTTCTTCTCAAATGAACCTTCCCCTATATATATATATATATTCAAGGTGTAACTAATTGTATAAAACCTCCAAAATATCTTTTAATCTTTTTTGTTATTATTATTTTGGTAACAATGCATTTTGGTAACAATGCATTTTAGACATTCTATAATAGTAAATGAAACAATTTCATTTACATACAATTTAGTTAGCTGTTCCATACTGAAAGTTTCCTTCATAGGTAGGAAATAAGCTGACTTGGTTAGCCTATCTACAATCACCCAGATTGTATCATTACCTTTCTTTGTTTTGGGTAATTTAGTAACAAAATCCATTGTTATTAATTCCCATTTCCACACTGGCATTTCTAACTGTTGTAACAAACCTGGGGGTTTCTGGTGTTCAGCTTTAACTTGTGAACAAGTTAAACATTTAGAAACATAGGCTGCTATGTCCTTTTTCATTCCTATCCACCAGAAATTCTTTCTTAAATCCTGATACATCTTATCACTTCCAGGATGCATTGTGTATTTAGACTTATGGGCTTCTTCTAATATACAATGGCGTAAGTTTCCTAATTTAGGTATCCACATTCTCTTTTTATGGAATCTCCAAATTTCATCTGTTCCTTGTTCTAATTCCTTAATCATACCTTTTAATTTTTCAGTATCATCCTTGATTACTGATTCTTGTGCTTTTCTAATTTGATCATTTAAATCTACTTGTAGATTTAATTTAAGAGAACGTACCATTTTTGGCTTTTCGTGATACTTTCGGCTTAAAGCATCGGCAACTACATTTGCCTTTCCTTCATGATACTGGATATCACAATCATAATCACTAAGCATTTCCATCCAACGTCTTTGTCTCATATTCAACTCTTTTTGCCCGAAAACATACCTTAAACTTTTATGATCTGTGAATATGGTAAACTTACTACCATAAAGGTAATGTCTCCAAATCTTAAGGGCAAAAATTATAGCTCCTAGTTCTAGATCATGGGTTGAATAATTCTCTTCATGATTCTTAAGTTGCCTAGATGCATAAGCTATAACCTTTTGACGCTGCATTAATACACATCCATAACCTAACTTAGAAGCGTCACAATAGACTACAAAGTCTTCAGTTCCTTCTGGTAACGCTAGTATGGGTGTATTAGTTAATCTTTGCTTAAGAATTCTAAATGCTTCTTCTTGTTTTGGTCCCCATTCAAACTTAATGGATTTACAGGTTAACTTAGTTAAAGGAATGGCTATTCTAGAGAAATCTCGAATAAATCTTCTATAGTAACCGGCCAATCCTAAGAAACTTCTAACCTCGGTTGGTGACTCAGGGGTTTTCCATTTGGTAATCGCCTCGATCTTTGTTGGATCCACATGAATTCCTTCATGGTTTACTAAGTGTCCAAGAAACTTTACCTGTTCTAACCAAAACTCGCACTTTGAAAATTTAGCGTAAAGCTTTTCCTTTCTTAATAGACTTAAAAGTGCGTGCAAATGCTTTGCATGATCCTCTTTACTCTTAGAGTAAATTAGAATATCATCTATGAAGACAATTATGAATTTATCCAAATATGGCTTACATATTCGGTTCATCATGTCCATAAATGCGGCTGGGGCATTGGTTAAACCAAATGGCATGACAGTAAATTCATAATGACCATACCTTGTTCTAAATGCGGTCTTAGGAAAATCCTCTTCCTGTACCTTTAATTGATGATATCCTGACCTTAAATAGATTTTAGAGAAAAATCGAGCTCCTTGCAGTTGATCGAACAGATCATCGATCCTCGGCAATGGGTACCGATTCTTAATGGTGACCTTGTTCAATTCATGGTAGTCAATGTACATACGCATTGATCCGTCCTTCTTTTTAACGAATAAAATCAGCGCTCCCCATGGCGATGAGCTTGGCTGTATGAATCCCTTCTTTAATAATTCATCTAACTGTTTCTTCAGTTCCTGCATTTCGGCGGGTGCCAAACGGTAAGGTGCTTTGGCAATCGGTGTTGTTCCTGGTAGCAGGTGAATTCTGAATTCAACCTCTCTGTCTGGCGGTAGTCCTGGTAATTCTTCTGGAAATACATCTGAAAACTGAGACACTACTAGAATGTCTTTTAGTTCTTTTCCTTTAGTGTTAGTAATTATGGAAATCAAATACACTATAGAACCTTTTCTTATATAACTTGCAGTTTTCATCACAGAGATGAATTTTGTGGACCTAGAGAGTTTATCTCCTTTAATTGTGATCATTTTACCTTTTGGTGAATTAACTTGGATTGACTTTTGATCACATAAAATATTGGCTTTATTGGTTATTAACCAATCAATTCCTAAAACAACATCAAATCCTATCAAATTCATTGGGTAAAGGTTTGCCATAAACTTTTGGTTTAAAATTTCTATTCTTGCTCCCTGCAAGATTTCAGAAATCCTAACAGTTTCTCCATTAGCTGTCTCTACTAGACATTCTTGTGGTAGTTTAGTTAATGGCTGATTTAGAAGTTTGCAAAACGAAGTATTAATAAAACTTTGGTTTGCACCAGAGTCAAATAATACCTTAGCAAAAACATCATTAACTAAAAACGTACCAGCTATCACGTCTGGAATCATCTTGGTTTCATCTGCAGTTAAAACGAATGCTCTAGCATTTTTGGTGTTCCTGTTGTTCACGGCTGGAGCCAATTTCGGACAATTCGACTTGATGTGACCTTTTTCTCCACAGTTGTAGCATAGTCCATTACTGGATTTTCTCCTACAATCTTCTTCCTTGTGTCCTGGCATCTTGCAGAAATTGCAAAGAGTAGAGCATTTTCCCAAATGCTTTTTCTTGCAGACCTTGCAGTATGGTGTAGAGGTAGAACCCATATTCCTACGGTTCTAATTCCCAGAACAGAATTCTTGGGTAAGCCTTTAGGTTAGGTTTCTCCTCTGGTCTTCTTCTCTAGTACAGATTAATTCATCTGTCAAGGTATTGGCTAGTTCTACAGCTTCTTCTATAGTTTGAGGTCTAGCTGCCTTGACTACATGCCTAATCTCTCCAATTAATCCCCAGATGTAACGGGAGATTAACACTGGTTCAGGTGATGCAAGGGTTGGTACTATTCTAGCATATTCAAAGAATGTGGTAGTATAGCCCTTACTATCTACCCCGGTCATCCTAAGGTTCAGAAACTTATTAGCTATCTGTTCCTTTTCATTGGGAGGGTAGAATTTTCTTTCTACCATATTATTAAATTCTTCCCATTCCATGTTGTATACCCTATCACTTCCTCTTGACTAGAGGATAGTGTTCTACCATTCTAAGGCTGAGTTTTTAAACAAATTAGAAGCAAACATTATTTTGTCTTCTTTAGCACATTTGCTTATTTTTAAAACAGCCTCAGTCTTTTCTACCCAGCGTAAAGCTGCAATGGGTCCTTCATTGCCCGAGAATTCTATTGGTTTACAGGACCATAATTCTTTGTAAGAACAACCATAAGGCATGGTTCTTCTTCTTTTGGGAATGGGTGCTTGAAGTACGGGTCCATTGTTCACGCTGTGTTCTGGTTCAATTGGTCGCTTACTGCTATGCTTACTTTTATTATTTGCTTCTTGAACCGTTTGAATAATAAATGGCATTGCATCTATAATTCCTTGTGCCACTATGTGTTGAACGACACTATTATCCATTTGGTTTCCATTGTTATTGACGCTTGGATTCTCATTAACCAAGTTAATGTTACTCTGGTTATCGTTATTCAGATTGTCTTGATTTTCTTCGCCGGCCATCTAAATTTTAAACATTTACCCCATATTAATATCATAGAATAATATTCAATATAGTCAATCACATGACACGCATTTTGGTCAAAAGCGTCGATCATTGCGACTTTACTCTATTCATATACTATGCATCTATTACACACCAGTACTGAAATAAAATTACAATACCAACTGAAATAAAACTACACTAATAGTAGTAGGCATCCATACACACATATTTTATTTTATTATATTATATTATTATTATATTATTATTATTACTATTACCGTTTTACCATCACATCTACGGATATGGATTCATCCAGAAATCCATAGTGCGTTCGTCGTACTTCCAGACGAGACGCTCTCCCACATGTCGCATTCTTTCACTACTCTCTAAAATTTCCTCACCAAATGTCCTAAGTTCTTGTACGTTGTCTGCACTCATTGGGGGTGCAGGTTCTAGGACTGGGTTCGGAATCTGGGGTGCGGGTTCCTGGTATGGGGGTGTAGGTGCCTGGAATCGGTAAGGATCTTCTAAAATTTCCCTAATATATTAACCGTGGTAATAGGGATGTAAAGGATCCAAACCTGGGTAGGCTCCTAGAGTTGGCATGGGCATGTCTTCATGTATCGGGTAACATTGCATATAGTCCCTATTTTCGTCCCACCAGGGGTCGTAATTTGGGTCTAGGGGGTTTGGTGCTGGTACCCTAGGTATTTCTTCCGGATTGAAGTCATGCATCTCTACTTGGTTTTCAGGGTTTTCTATCTCCATGGGTTGGTTAGGGATTGGTAGTTGTGGTTGGGGTGCTATTATTTGTTCCAGATTAGGGTCAGCTGCAGTGGTTGCTAATATGTGGATGTTGGCTATACCCCTATTTATCATATCCTGGGCATAGGCATCTGTCTCTCTTTTGGCTGCTGCTAGTACCCTCTGTTCTTGTAACTTTTTCATACGTTTTCTATGCTCATGTGCCCCTCGACTGAACCATCCCCTCTTTTTATGAGGAATGGCTCCTCGGACTGAGCCTTAAACACAAAGATTCCTTCTTCCGTATCAGCAGAGTACCCTGAGAGGGTAGGTTGAGAAGAGGAGGTGCCTTCGCTTCTAGGCGAACCAGACAACTGACGGTACGCGTCAGATGGTCCTTGGTCGCTCATACTGTAAACTAACAAATAGTCAAATAACACATAACAATAAATACAGTTATGCACGTATTTTCGTAATTTATTTCCTAACACTTTAAATTTTGATGTCAGCAGAACACTTCTGTGGCTGGATCAGTGGCTTAGCTCTGATACCACCTTCTGTCGCAACCCCCGATCCCAAATCCCCGAGAACGGGCGAGCCAGTTTCGGTGGTATCGCGTATTGTCTAATTTGGCAGCGGAAATTTTCATCAGGACCGTAGTTAGGAAATATTTTATCAGAGTAAAATACCACCTTTTTCAATATTAAACATATGGGATAAAACCCAAGTTTGCATTACACACATTTTCATATGAATAAATCCTATTTTTATTTAATAAAAACATCTATTTTATTTTAGGTAACTTTATTGCCACTTTTCCAAGCCTTCAGTGCTGTCCAGCTGGCTTCTATTTGGCTTTCACAGTTTGTTACCTGAAACACGTTTTAAAAATATTTGTCAGTGGGAAATACTGGTGAGTGAATCCCAGTTTAATCAAGTTTAAGTAAAACCCAGTGTACAGTATTGACGGCGATCTCGCAATTACATTTGTTTCCAAGACATATCAATTAACATACATGGTACTGTCAGACCCGACTTGTGGTAATGTTACTCCTTGACCAGGTGGTAACAAATTTTGTATATAAAACCCCAACATACTCATGATAATTGTATTCTTACAAATACTCAATAACGGTTATTTGCATGGAAAAGTATTTAAGGTTTTGTAAAAATAGTTAACAAAAGGTTTACAAAAAGCGGATAAACTCCCATTGCTGTCTTAGATTTTCCGTAAGGGTTTCCTGGTGACAATCTATAATTTACACAAATGCACACGCGTTAGTATAATAACCCATTTTAACATTAGTAATACCCTCCCCGAGACGGCATTCCAACGACTACGTCGGGCAGAACCACGACAGCCGTTACGGAACCCTAGATCAATCGGGCAACGTATCTAATACGAATCCAGGGGTTATAATACTTACAACGGAGCAGAACTTCGCTATTTAGGGGGTATAATACCCGTAGATTATGCCTATAATTCAGAATTGAGAGAAAGAAAATGATTTTGAACGAATTCTGACTGAAACCCGATGGCTCCTTTATATAGTGCTGATTTCTCACTTTGTCGCGGCCTGCGTAGATGTAAGCTAAGGCTTACGCGGCCCGCGTCAAACCAGGTCAAAGGTGTAGGTGATCCGGGTCACCACATAGGTTCAACACGCGTTATGACACGTGTCAACACAGGGGTTCGCTGGATTTTCAAGTTGTCGCGGCCCGCGTAGATGTTAACTAAGGTTTACGCGGCCCGCCTAAAATCAATTTTCTTTGTTTTTTATTTATTTTAAATGTTATAATGTATTTTGGGCTCGGTTTTCACATAGGGGGTGTATTTTGGGACATATTGGGATATTTTAAAATATATTAGGGTATCGGAATTAATTCGAGGGTGTTGGTTCAGAGTTATTATATACACGCACTCCTTCACTTCTTTCACCTTTGAATCTTAACTTTTAACCGTGAAATCAGTTGATTTGAGGTGTTCTAGGATGATGTCATTATGGAGTTCTTAGGAACTTCAAGTTTTGGCCTCATTCCACCAAGAACAACTCAGATCTGAAGGATTTTCACATGATTAAACAATGTTTTATCATAAATCTACACATATTCATGATTAAAAATATTGAAAGATGGTTTTCTAACTTTCTTTCAACTCTTTTACACTCAATTCACTCAAAACCGATAGAATCGGAGCCTGTTCTGATCTTCTACTTTTTCTTGGTGATGTGTTGGTTCAAGATCTGGTTTCTATCAAAGAGACAATCGATTTCGGGTTAAACATGAACCACCGTCACGAACCTGTGAACTGATCGGACTTGGGTGATTCCTGTTCGATCGGACGACTTGGGACTTGACGAGGTTCTGTTGCTTAGCATGTTGTCATAACGTCTCGAGCAAACCGCAAAACTTAACAAATTTTCAAGTTAGCAACACGATCAGGTCGAGGGACGGATTGCCGTCCGATCGGATTGCCATCCGATCGAACAGCAATCCAATCGGATTGCCATCCGATCGAACCGCAATCCGATCGGATTGCACTTGGAATCACACTTAAACTTTTTACTCAACTTTTCAAGGATCTGAACATCGAACGGATTGCCGTCCAACCGGATTACCATCCAATCGAACGACCATCCGATGATATGACATTTTGAACTTCGACACTTAACCATTTTCACAATTTTCAAGGATCATCAGTAACTAACGGATTGCCACCCGATCGGATTGCTATCCGATCGAGTGACAAACCTGCTGTGAACTTGTTCTCACTAAGTGTCCTGCCTATTGGATCGCTACCGATCGAACCGCCGTTCGATCAAACGACCTGAAAGGTAGAGATACTTCTCTGTTTTTAAAATGCTACAACGAAAACTTCAAAGCCATCATACACAAACACATCCTTACCAATCGATGTCAATCCAATCGAATGGCCATCCGATCGGATGACCATCCGAACGGATTGACATCCGATCGAATGGTCAACCGATCGGATTGCCATCCAATCGGATTACCATCCGACACTTAGACACTTTCCACCGTTTTACGCGCCGTTCTTCGCTTATGCTATCGTTAACTATTCATGCTAATCTCTCTCAGCGCTCCCTTCAATCCAAGAGAGTGTTTACTTATTAAACATAATCTGTGAGTATACTCGATCCCTTTTTTGCTTTACGCACTTTTGGGTGTTACATACATTACTTATTCAAATCACAATCGACACACAACGCAAACACTATTTATACGCTGACCATTATTGCATGTTACGTGTTATTCGATGAATGCTTGTATGTTATGTTAACACAGTGATTGTTGCCTGACACCTTAGCAACGATAGTACTATAGTTTGGACTTAGCACATGTCATGGACAGGGGTTATTAAGGGCTTTACTTCACGTGTCCCGGTGGGGATATGTGTTGCACATTCTACAACTCGCAGTCACGTCTGTGCATATTTCTCTGTCGATAACCTACTAGCTTTCGCTTTGCTACATGTTACATGATGGTTATGCGTAAACGATTTTGAACTCTATTATACTATTAAACTTGTATGCTCACCTTTACACTATGTGTATTGACATTTATTTTAACGTATATGACAGGTGCTTAGGATGCTTATCTGCTATGTGGAACCAAGTAGGAAGAGTCTAGAAACGAACAATTTAAATCTGAGTTGTCGGAACAGTTTATTTGTTTTTGAAATATTATATCTGTAATAATTATTTTGCTGGATATGTTTTGGTATGGGACTTAACGTTAAATATTCGGTAATATTAGTTGTTTTGGATTTCTCTTGGACAATCTGTTTCGCTCAGTGCCGCGCCCCGATGTTTCCGCCATCGGTTGGGGAGTGACAGATTGATATCAGAGCCATAACTATAGAGAATTAGGCAAGACTCGACCTAGTCCGGGTCGATGTCTTAGAGACGACCTAGTCTATAGTCTAAGTACCAACAGACCGACTTGTGCATACCCTTTAGGGGTTTTGATGTGTGCAAAATGCAACATATAAATTACATCAAATGTGGCATAAAACTAACCATTTTTTGGTGCTAATGTTGGAAAAAGTGTGTTTTTGTCTTCCTTTTGTATTTTCAGGATTAAATGAGCTCAAATGAACAAAAGAAACAAAAAGGAAGCTAAATCTAACATAAATACAAGAAAAGGGATAAACATGGCGTGCCCGACCCCCCGACAACATCTTCCCAAGCAAAAGCAAGAGAACATAAGGCTGAACACGCCCCGTGCTCAATGCGTGCCCAAGTGTCTGCAGAAAAGACAAAGTTGTAGAAGCTTCTATCACCCACCACGGGGGCGTGTCCAGGCTTCTGTGCAGGCTATAAATAGGGGTGCTTGGCTCATTTGCAAACCATCCCTTGGCAAACCACCTCTCTCAGACTTCACCCACCCGCCACCACCATCACAACCCACATCCACCACCATCATCCAACATCCATCACAGGGTGTGTGAGTAGTCTCGGGATCCAAGATTGATCGTAAGAGTTCTTGACAATCAAAGGCCATGTTTGCCTAAGTTTCTTACATCACTTGGTGAAGACAAGTGTTTAGTGTAATACTTTTTATTTTTAATCTTTTCGCACTTTTTATTTGGTTATGTATTATTGACTTTAATAACTAGTTTCTTATGTTGAAGGTGAATCTTCCTTATCATTTGTCCGTGGTGTCTTGGCATTATTTTACTGTCTATATAAAATAAAAGATTTTCACCATTCATATCTCCACGGTCTATATGGAGATATGTTGGCTACCTGGTCGGGGGTTAAGGGAATGGTTTGGTAAGAGTCTTGCCTTGTTCAGTGTATAGATCCTGCAAGGACCTGGGTCAACTTTAATAGGACCTCCTTCAATACCCACTGGTATTGGATGGCGGGGGTCCGAAATCCTTGATCCACTCATATGTAAACTACTATTAAAACTTTAACCAGGCTATTTAGGATTGTATCCCTGCTGACTCAAACTACTTAGCCGAGGGTAACGTCACCTTCAAAAGAGGGGCCTACCACATTACGCATTAATAACATAATTAATTATCTTTCAATAATCCAACCCTTTAGGATTGTATCCTTGCTGACTCAAACTACTGGGTTGAGGGTAACATCACTTTCAAAAGAGGGCCTACTACTATAACTAAGATAATCTTTTAAAAAATGTAAAAGTGCGAAAATAATCAAAGGTTACACTAAACGCGAGTCGGATCCAAGTGATTCATCTTGTCTATCTGTTTTTATTTTTATTTTTATTTTCATCATTTTTAGTTTTTATTTTCTAGTTTAAACTTTTTTCCAAATTTTTGATTTGATTAGACGTTGAGGATAAACCGGTACTAAAAACTCTTGTGTCCTTGGACGACCGCAGTATCTTGCCAACACTATACTACGCTCACGATTGGTGCACTTGCCCATATGTGTGTTTGGTGTTAGTAAAATATCGTGTTTTACAAATTTAAAACTTGATTAACGTGTAAAAAGAGCGAAAAATGTACATAACAACCTATACCACCACACGCACATCAAGTTTTTGGCGCCGTTGCCGGGGACAAAAGGATTTTAAGAAAGTTAGGAATCAACGGCCTAATCATTTTTTCTTATTTTTCTGTTTTTTTAAGGATTTTTATAAATTTTCAATTTCTGGAGAGCTCAGCACGGGCCGTGCCTGGTCGGGCACGGGCCATGCCCAGCATTGTTACTGGCAGTTTTTGTTTTCCGAGTTACAGAGAGTTGAGCACGGGGCCGTGTCGGTGCAACACGGGGCCGTGTCAAGCTCCCCAGTAACAGGGATCCGGAAAACAATCACTGTATCTCCGACCACGGGTAAAGTTCATTAAGGAAAGGAAAATTTTAAATGAAGGATAATGATAGTATAGTAAGGAAGAATTGAAAGCGATACACGCGCCGAAACCTAAGCCTACGGACATAAGGTGACAATTACATGAAGGCACGAAACTACTATGTGGATTGTGTACCTGGCCAGTACACGAGAAACGTATGACGTTCGTGAGATCATGAAAATTGTTACAGGTATGTCCGGTAGAGTTGGGTAGCAGGCGGGCGTGTGGGTGAAATGGGAAGTAAGACTCTCGGGAAATTAAGAGTACTATGTAAGAATGAAAAAAAAAAACATGCCTGATAAGAATGAAGAATGTTGAATCTGTGATTAAGTACGGATTGACAAGATAAGAACGAATGTTTGAATCCGCGGGACGGATTCAAGGATGAAAGGTATGAATGAAATGTTTGAATCCGTGAGACGGATTCAAGGATGAAAGGTAAGAATGAATGTTTGAATCCGCGAGACGGATTCAAGGAGGGAAGGTATGAATGTAATGTTTGAATCCGCGAGGCGGGTTCAAGGATAAAAGGCATGAATGTAATGTTTGAATCCGTAAGGCGGATTCAATGAATGAAAAAGCATGAATGATGCGTCCGAATCCGTGAGACGGATTCAAAAATATAAAAAGATGAAATTAATCCGCCTAAGAAGACGTCGATAGTGTGACCATGATTAAGTCGAACGGGTCATAGAGAATAAGTATAAAGTAAAAAGTGATAGTATAATAGACGAAGTTTTGTATAAGTTACGTGTAAGATATGTGAGTAATTGACTCTTAGAAGTCGAAATGATGACGGGCTGTGACCCGAACAATAATTTAAGTAGGGGCGGGAATGGTAAGTTTGGTAAGGAATATTGAGACGATGTAATAAGGTTTTCGCAAGTAAGCATGAATGGAAGGAAGTACGAGCGGGTACGTCAGTTGGCGAATTGATTAATAGAATGAAAGGGGTGCATGTAAGAAATAGAATGTGTGGTACGTTATAGTAGGTACGTAGGAAATTGTAGAAGAGTATAGGTGGGTAATCACCTAGTTTAATGAATGTTTAAATGATATATGCTAACCGCCGATGATGTTGAGGATAATGTAGAATTATTGATGTGATGAAACCAATTGTATTGATGAAAGAATGTGCAGGAGCGGTAGCTCCTTACACGGATGAATGAAACCTGGCCTGTACGGTTAGTATTTGAGAAAAAAGATGACCGATCTGGGTTGCAGATCGTGGTTTGGGAGATGAAAAAGAGGTTAGTAAAATGTTTAACTCATGATTGGAGAGATATGAACTATTTATACACGTGAATTAAGTAATGCATGAAGTGGAAGCAATAGTAATGTGAAATGAACGGAATGATGTAAAGATAAAATAAAGGTATGCAAGGTATACGTAACTGTGGAAAATGTAGAATAAGGTTAATGTTAAAGTTAAGCATATATGAATATGTATAGATTTCAAATTCAAAGTAAGGTCGTTTAGTCGATGAAAACGTTATGAATGTGCGAATAATAAAAATGGAATGTTAGTAGTGGGATGTTGAAATGGTTTCAAGTAAATAAAAGATATATAATGCATATGATATATGAGTATTAGAATAATGAATGAATCATTAGCTATAAAGACTGTTAGGAACTTGAGTTATTAGTGAAAGCGACACTAATAAGAACTCCGGAACGGGTTCTTGGAGCCAGAAGATTCTCATTAGGATGGGCTAGGGGTCGTATGAATGGACCAGAAGAAAGATAATGTGTGTTCAAGGAAAGTGAGAAAGGTTTCGGGGACGAAACCTTGTTTAAGGGTGGTAGACTTGTAACGCCCCAAAATCTGAATGTTAATAATTATAGTATGTTCTTATGTGACACGTCATGAAATTAATAACTAGGCAATTTAACCTAGTCAAGGGTATGGTCAAAAGTATTAAATGATGAAGGTAGTGTCGGTTATGTTTTAAAGGCAAACCCGAGGGGTTAAAGTGGAACAAGATGGAAGTTGGGTTATTAAAAGAAAATAACCACACACACAAACACACATTCGTGTGTGTTCTAGATCGACCAGGAGCTCCCATTTGAGCCAAACCCTAGCTCAACCTTATATGATCAAATTGAAGGATAAATCGAAGCTCAAATTCATGAATGAACATGGATTAATGATCACCTTCACAAGGGGATCATAAGGTATGTCTCAAAACTAAGATTGGTGATCTTGTATGAAGTGGGTTATGTTTTAATCCGTGAATCGGAATGAAATTGAGTATGAGTATGTGTTAGTATCATGATATAGAACATAGATTATGAATGGTTTAGGTTAATTTGATGTTTAGATGATAAACCCATTAGTTATGGTGATGAAGATGACTAGACTCATCACCTATGTCCAATTCTTGTTAAAAGATTGATGTATTATGTGGGTATGATGAATTCTTGTTAGATGAATTAGGAGAAAAATGATGATGATATGATTGATGTTTATTTGGGAATGATTTATGATGATTAGTAGTAGGTTTTGATGGGTTATGTAAGAGTTTAGAAGATTTATGCATGAACAAGTTGTACGTTATGCTTAAAAGGTAGTACATACATCAAGTGAATGATAAAATGTATATAGTGTCGTCCGTATAGTCGATTATGATGTTACGGGTATATGTTGATAAGTCGATAGTTACGTATGGTTAATAGTTGACTTTTGAAAGTCAACTAAGTATAAGAAACATGATTTGACTCGTTGTCGTAAATATAGGTTGATGGGAAGTCGTATGGTACATGTAGTAGCAATCCGTGTTAAATGTAATGACATGATGAGTTACATGAGTTTAAAACGTATACGGACATGATTATATGAGTTATGTTTGTTAGAAATGATTAATGAAAGTTAAGTGTGAAATATGTGATTGATACGATTGTTATCATGTACGAATGCATATGCTAATAAGAGTGTGAATTTGATGAAAAGAGGGTATAGGAATCATGTCAAGACGGACTCAAGCATAAAAGGCTAACGGGTCAAGAAAAGGTGAGGAATCGGATACGAGCACGGACGCATAAGGTAAGTGATTTCCGTAATCACTTCTTAGTTTGTTCAAGTAATGTAGTGTTTTAATTAAATTAAACATGATGTTTGAAGTTAAGTATATGCTGAAGTCTTTCGTCGTAAATGATGGAATTAAAGTTGACCAAAACGCCCTTGATGGGTGTTTTGGGCAAATGATCTTAAAAGTAGTTTTAGAAACAAGTTATTTGATTAGCGTAATGTTATGGTCGAGTATGAAAGTGGGGAGTATGGTTTGTTAGTCATAAACCATTTAATGCGCAATTACCCTTAACGGGTCAAAAATAAGCTTTTGAGCGTAAAACGGGTGGAATGAGATTAAGGTATCCGGGAATGAATTTTTATGATAAATGACCTTGAAATTATCTAGTTATATGAAGTTAAGGTCAAACAAACAAGTTATGTGGGTAAATGCATGAACGGGCGGAAATCATGGAAAAGGGTAATAAGCCGAAGGCTTAAAAGTTATAAATTTAGGTAATCCAAATGTTGGATCTTAACTCCATAAGATGGAGAATTAAATTACGGACGCGTAGGAAAAAGAATCGGGTAAAACGGACCAATAACGAAGAAGTTATGACCGTTTCCGTGAAACGCGGACGTGCTGGGAATATGCAGCATTCTGCTGCAGGGTTTCTGTGAAAACAGGGGCCTAGCGTGACGCTAGGGCCCTTGGCGTCACGCTAGCCCCCCCTGGTGGGCGAAAGTTGTTCGTTTGCTCCGTTTTGGCTCGGGAACTCGTTTAAACGCGTTTCAAGTTGCGTATGACTAATTTAACTTATGATTAATGACTAGTAGGGCAAGCGTACATGTAGATAGGTATGTATGTATGTTTGTATGTATCTAAACACGTATGTGAAGTGTATGTAAGCAGGAATGTGCGATCGTATGTAAGATTATAAGTGCGTGAGCAAGTATATGAGAATATATAAACACGTATATGAGTAGACAAGTATGAGTCGGGTGTATTGCAATAGGTGATTGTAAATATAAATGTAGGTATGTGTGTGGGTATATGCGTATGTATGTCTTTTAAGTCTAAGTGTATGTATGCAGGTGGGTATGTAGGTAGTACGTTTATGTACGCAAGTGAGTATGTACGAAGGTATGCACGTATGTAGGTTCGTGTGAGGGCATGTAATAAGTATGTATGTATGTATGTATGTATGTATGTAGGTATGTTTGTATGTATGTATGTAATGTAAGTATGTAGGTAGGAATGGATGTAGTTAGGTATGCACGTATGTAGGTACCTACACCTGTATGTAGGTACGTATGTAGGTAATTTGCTATTTGTGGTCGTAAGCGTATATATATCAGTTTGTATGAAAGTATGTACACATGTTATCAATGAAATTGAGGACTAACGATAATAATATCGTACCTGGTGAATGAAGTGTGACGCAGGAATACCAATGAAGTCTCACTACGGGTGGTATGATAAGAGGAAAGCCGGGATATAAAGAGTTAATGGAATGAAGGATAAATGTGAATAAATCTCATATGTTTTTGATACGTACTAATGTTATGAATTTTATGTGGTGAGCGCAGGTAGTACAAGCCGTGAGGTGCATCAAGGTATAGAGATCGAGGACCGAGTCACAAGACAGATTGTACGGAAATGTTTAAATATGTAAATTAGTGCTGATAAGTTATGTTCTTATGTTCTAAAATGAATTTTTAGAATGTTAAGATGTATATCATGAAAGAAATTTTAAAGCTCGAAATTCCGCTGCGTCTTTTTAAGGTTAAACGTGTTAGGGTGTTACAATATGAGCACGGGGCCGTGGTGAAACTTCTAACCAACGTTTTTTTTGTTTTTATTGCAGGACTTGGAACCCAGGCGCCACATCTGAACTTTCCACGCAGTGTATGAGCTCCAGTTCTAGTAGAGACATAAAAGAACCTCTAGACGAACCCGGACGCTTTCTAAGAAAAAGACTTAAGGCTAAAAACCAAGAGAAAGTTTCGGGGGACCCACTTCCAATGGCGGACCAACGTACCCTCATGGATTACCTACGTCCCGCCGTAGGAAATCTCGGCGCCGCTATCATTGCACCGAATGTCGAAGCCAACAACTTTGAACTTCGGCTGCATTTGATACAAATTCTTCAAAACTCCGCAACCTTCCATGGGCTTGCGGACGAGGATCCCCATCTACATATTACTAACTTCTTAGAAATATGTGATACCTTTCGGATCAATGGAGCATCAAATGACGCCATCCGCCTTCGAATGTTCCCATTTTCACTAAAAGACCGAGCTAAGGCTTGGCTAAACACCCTCCCAGTTGGCTCAGTAAACACCTGGGATGAACTACCCCAAAAGTTTCTATATAAGTATTTCCCTCCTGCTAGAACGGCTAAATTAGTGACTGAAATTAACACATATTCACAAGAGGACGCGGAATCCTTATATAAAACTTGGGAAAGGTTCAAGGAGCTACTAAGAAAGTGTCCTCATCACGGTCTTGTGGTATGGCAACAAGTATCCCCTTTCTATAATGGGTTGTTGCCACACACAAGACAAACACTCGACTCTAGCTCCGGGGGACTTTTAGGTAATCGCCGCCCAAATGAAATTTATAATCGTATTGAGGAAATTGCTCAAACCAATTTTCAATGGCACACTCCCCGAGGCATGAAATCTATTGCCCCGGGCGCCCATAAGGTTGATGAAAGCACCTCCTTGCAAGCCCAAATCGAAGCCCTTTCTTCAAAAATAAAAAAGTTAGAAATGGCAAAAACGGCTTTGGTTGTGGCTTGCGAGGGGTGTGGTGGGCCACATGAAAATTGGAGTTGTATGAAAGAATTAGATAATCAAACAGAATCGGTAAACTACATTGATAATAGACCTAGGCCGTCGGGTCCTCCAATGGGTACCTACAACCAAGGATGGCGTAACCACCCTAACCTTGGTTGGAGAGAACCCGGCAATAGTAGTAACCAACAAAATCTAAACCAACGAACAAACTTTCAACAACCAAGAAACGAGTCACAAAATTTCTCTCAACAACAAGGGGGACGAGAAAGGCTTGAAGATACCGTATCTCGCCTCATCTCCGACACCGAAAAGAAAAACTCGGATCGATTTCAACAACTGGAATCGAATTTTAGAAATCAACAAGCTAGTATTCAAAACATTGAAAAACAATTAAATCAACTAGCTCAAAATTTCTCCGAGAGACCACAAGGCGCGTTACCAAGTAATACCGAAACCAACCCAAAGGCGCAAGTACATCTCATCACATTGAGAAACCGTACCGTGGGTCCCGAGGAGGCTCCATTACCTCCAACTGAAAAGAGCCGATCTAGCCAAACCACAACTCCACCAACACCCCAACAAGAAACGACTCTTCCACCAAATCAAGAGCAAACCAAGAATCCTCCGGTTCCGTACCCCGGTCGGTTAATTCGCCAAAAGACCAATGAGCAATTCGCAAAGTTTGAAAATTTGCTAAAACAATTGCATGTTAATTTTCCATTTATCGAAGTTCTAACCCAAATGCCTAAATATTCAAAATTTATGAGGGACTTCCTCACTCACAAAAGAAAAATTGAATCATTGCAATTAGTTAATTTAAGCGAAGAATGCTCCGCCTTGCTACTCAACAAACTACCGCAAAAGAAGATTGACCCTGGAAGCTTTACAATTCCTTGTTCGATTGGGGAATCTCCCATTCGCAACGCACTAGCCGACCTCGGGGCTAGCATCAACCTCATGCCCGCATCAATGTTCAACCGATTCGGCCTAGGGAAAACAAGCCCTACAAAATGAGCATACAACTCGCCGATAGGTCCGTCAAATATCCACAAGGTGTCGCTGAAAATCTATTGGTCAAAGTCGTTGAATTTGTCTTTTCGGCCGATTTTTTCATACTAGATATGGAGGAAGATACCAAAGTACCACTCATCTTAGGGAGGCCATTCCTAGCTACGGCCCATGCAGTGGTAGACATGAATGGTGGAACACTAACATTGAGGATTGGGGACAAGGAAATGAAGTTCGGAGTTGGAAAGAGAGTAGAGGACGATGACCCGGTCACTTACATGAAGGTTATAGACTCAAGTTTGGATGATGCTCTCCGACGGTGCAGCATGGGATGCAAAACATCCCACTTGGGTAACATATGACTAGGCTTTGGGTCTAGCCAAGGACCCTTATAAACGTGGCGCACCACGGAGGCATTCCGCGGAACTATCCTTAGTTTAGTTTAGATTAATTTTTATGTTTTCTAGTTTAGTTTTAATTTTCAGGAATAAAACACACTCGGGATGGTGAAGGATACCAAGGGAAACTTGAACCAGCAGCCCATCCACAAAAACAGAGCCTCCCGAAAAATTTTCTTCATTACAACAAGTTCGGCACGGGCCGTGTCCAACCAACACGGCCCCGTGCTGAACCGTCTGTAGAAAAAACGCCCAGTTCAGGTAACTGGACACGGGGCATGTTCACTGAATACGCCCCCGTGCCTAGGCTTCTTTTTCTTTTTACTTATTTCTGTTACTGGCAACCTGAACACGGGGCCGTGCCCGGACACCACGGGCCCGTGTCCAGACGCCCAGTAACATTAAAATTTGTTTTTAAACACGCTTTTACACATTTAATCAACCTAAAAACTTATTTTGGGACACATTGAGGACAATGTGTAATTTAAGTGTGGGGGGGATGCTAAAACCTTGAATCTTGCAAGTCCTAATTACAAGCCTTACACAAAACTCTATTGGAACCGCTAAACAACCCAAATTTTTTCAAAAAAACTTTTCATTTTTTTACCTGTCTTGGTTTAATTCGGGAATTACAAGTTCTAAAAAGGTTATATTTTTACAAATTTACAACCGATAGCGTCGTGATAAAAAGAACCAACATAAGAAAATTATGAAACGGCATGACAAATCTAGTTAAAATTTGATTATATATACTTGATCACATAAAAACCCATTCCCACAAAAAGTGAGTTTTGAGTCTTTATTGAGCATACAAATACACATCTTTAAACTAAATGCTCATTTTTCGTTTCTTGTGTGAATAGCCGATTGGTTCTTACGTCTCTAGAACTTGCCATGACGATACATTCCCGGTCCTTACCAACTTAAAACCAAGTAAGTAAATGATGGTGGCATTAGGACTAACCCTTTTTATTTCAACACCATTTTTTTTTTACCACCTACCCCAAATCCCCCTAGTTAACCCCTTTGAGCCTAAACCTTTTCATTTCTTAACCCAAAACAAACACCCTTTTACCCACCAAAACCCTTTTTCATTTTAAACCCTTTATTTTAGTAACAATGCTTGGTTTTCTTATGACTTCTTTATAAAAAAAAAATGATGATGATGATGAAGCCAAAAGAAATAAACAAACAAGTTCACCAAAAAGAACTTTGTTTGAAAAATTGCTTCATTGGAATAAAAAGTTATAAAAATAAAGTCTTACGAAAACCGACGCTTTTTACGCCTTTCGCCCTTTTTCTACTAACCACTAACCCAACTACCTACCTTTAACCCAAGCCTAACCCTTCCCCCCAAAAGTCCTCTTGATATTTACAAAGGTGTATAGTTAACAAAGGAGGAGGATTGATTGCTTGGCAAGCTTATGGTAGAAGTAAGTTCCATGCCGCTCTCGAGTGTTTCACAAAAATACATCTTTGGCCGAGTGTTGAGTGATCCCCGTGAGGTATGTGAACTTGTATATAAATGGAATTTTAAAAAGGCATGTTATGCCCTAATAAGTAATTTATCTTATGTAATGTTTTAAATAAATCATGACGAATAGGATTGTAAATAAAATAAAAATAATACCTAATAAAGAATCTTGGAAATCCCGACACTCTATGACAAGCCCAAAAACCTTCTCTTCTACCCATTCCATTTGGGAGTGTAAAGCCACATTGTAAAGAGTTTTGCTTGAGGGCAGGCAAAGATTCAAGTGTGGGGGTATTTGATGTGTGCAAAATGCAAAATATAAATTACATCAAATGTGGCATAAAACTAACCCTTTTTTGGTGCTAATGTTGGAAAAATGTGATTTTGTCTTCCTTTTGTATTTTCAGGATTAAATGAGCTCAAATGAACAAAAGAAGCAAAAAGGCAGCTAAATCTAACATAAATACAAGAAAAGGGATAAACGTGGCATGCCCGACCCCCGGACAGCATCTTCCCAAGCAAAAGCAAGAGAACAAAAGGTTGAACACCCCCCGTGCTCAATGAGCACGGGGGCGTGCCCAAGTGTCTGCAGAAAAGACAAAGTTGTAGAAGCTTCTTTCACCCACCATGGGGGCGTGTCCAGCGGACACGGGGCCGTGGTCAACTCTAAGATTCGCAGAATCTAGGCAAATCTTGATAGTACAGATACGCTTCTGCACACGGGGTCGTGCCCAGCGGACACGGGGGCGTGGTCAACTAATGCAGACAAACTGCATTTAATGAAGAAAGAAAAGATGGGTGGACACGGGGCCGTGTCCGGGCTTCTGTGCAGGCTATAAATAGGGGTGCTTGGCTCATTTGCAAACCATCCCTTGGCAAACCACCTCTCTCACACTTCACCCACCCACCACCACCATCACAACCCATATCCACCACCATCATCCACCATCCATCATAGAGTGTGTGAGTAGTCTCGGGATCCAAGATTGATTGTAAGAGTTCTTGACAATCAAAGGCCATGTTTGCCTAAGTCTTTTACATCACTTGGTGAGGACAAGTGTTTAGTGTAATACTTTTTATTTTTAATCTTTTCACACTTTTTATTTGGTTATGTATTAATGACTTTAATAACTAGTTTCTTATGTTGAAGGTGAATCTTCCTTATCATTTGTCCGTGGTGTCTTTGCATTATTTTACTGTCTATATAAAATAAAAGATTTTCACCATTCATATCTCCACGGTCTATATGGAGATATGTTGGCTACCTGGTCGGGGGTTAAGGGAATGGTTTGGTAAGAGTCTTGCCTTGTTCAGTGTATAGATCCTGCAAGGACCTGGGTCAACTTTAGTAGGACCTCCTTCAATACCCATTGGTATTGGATGGCCGGGGTCCGAACTCCTTGATCCCCTCATATGTAAACTACTATTAAAACTTTAACCCGGCTATTTAGGATTGTATCCCTGCTGACTCAAACTACTTAGCCGAGGGTAACGTCACCTTCAAAAGAGGGGGGGCCTACCACATTACGCATTAATAACTTAATTAATTATCTTTCAATAATCCAACCCTTTAGGATTGTATCCTTGCCGACTCAAAGTACTGGGTTGAGGGTAACGTTACCTTCAAAAGAGGGGCATACTACTATAACTAAGATAATATCTTAAAAAGTGCAAAAATGCGAAAATAATCAAAGGTTACACTAAATGCAAGTCTAATCCAAGTTATTTATCTTGTCTATCTGTTTTTATTTTTATTTTTATTTTCAGCATTTTTAGTTTTTATTTTCTAGTTTAAACATTTTTCTAAATTTTTGATTTGATTAGACGTTGAGGATAAACCGGTACTAAAAGCTCTTGTGTCCTTGGACGACCTCGGTATCTTGCCAACACTATACTACGCTCACGATGGGTGCATGATGTGTGCAAAATGCAACATATAAATTACATCAAGTGTGACATAAAACTAACCCTTTTTTAGTACTAATGTTGGAAAACGTGTGCTTTTGTCTTCCTTTTGTATCTTCAGGATAAAATGAGCTCAAATGAACAAAAGAAGTAAAAAAGGCAGCTAAATCTAACATAAATACAAGAAAAGGAACAAACGTGGCATGCCTGACCCCCCGACAGCATCTTCCCAATCAAAATCAAGAAGACAGAAGACTGAACACGCCCCGTGCTCAGTGAGCACGGGGGCGTGCCCAAGTGTCAGCAGAAAAGACAAAGCTGTAGAAGCTTCTATCACCCACCACGGGGGCGTGCCCAGCAGACACGGGGCCGTGGTCAACTCAAAGATTCGTAGAATCTGGGGAAATCTTGATAGTACAGATACGCTTCTGCACATGGGGGCGTGCCCAGCGGACACGGGGGCGTGCCCAGCGGACACGGGGGCGTGCCCAGCGGACACGGGTTGTGGTCAACTAATGCAAACAAACTGCAAATAATGAAGAAAGAGAAGGATGGTGGACACGGGGCCATGCCCGAAGCTCTGTTCAGCCTATAAATAGGGGTGCTTGGCTCATTTTCAAACCATCCATTGGCACACCACCTCTTTCACACTTCACCCACCACCCGCCACCATCACAACACCATCATCCACCACCATCATCCATCGTCCATCATAGAGTGTGTGAGTCGTCTCGGGATCCAAGATTGATCGTAAGAGTTCTTGACAATCAAAAGCCATGTTTGCCTAAGTCTCTTACATCACTTGGTGAAGACAAGTGTCTAGTGTAATACTTTTTTTTAATCTTTTCGCACTTTTTACTTGGTTCTGTATTAATGACTTTAATTACTAGTTTCTTATGTTGAAGGTGATTCTTCCTTATCGTTTGTCCGTGGTGTCTTGACATTATTTTACTGTCTATATAAAATAAAAGATTTTCACCATTCATATCTCCACGATCTATATAGAGGTATGTTGGCTACCTGGTCGGGGGTTAAGGGAACGGTTTGGTAAGAGTCTTGCCTTGTTCAGTGTATAGATCCTCCAAGGACCTGGGTTAAATTTAGTAGGACCTCCTTCAATACCCACCGGTATTGGATGGCAGGGGTCCAAACTCTTTGATCCCCTCATATGTAAGCTACTATTAATACTTTAACCCGGCTACTTAGGGCTGTATCCCTGCTGACTCAGACTACTTAGCCGAGGGTAACGTCACCTTCAAAAGAGGGGCCTACCATAATATGCGTTAATAACTTAATTATTATCTTGCAATAATCCGACCCTTTAGGATTGTATCCTTACTGTCTCAAACTACTGGGTTGAGGGTAACGTCACCTTCAAAAGAGGGCCTACTACAATAACTAAGATAATATTTTAAAAAGTGCAAAAGTGCGGAAATAATCAAAGGTTACACTAAACAGGAGTCGGAGCCAAGTGATTCATCTTGTCTATCTTTTTTTCTTTTATTTTATTTTTCAGCATTTTAGTTAGTTTTTATTTTTCTAGTTTAAAACCTTTTTTCTAACTTTTTGATTTGATTAGACGTTGAGGATAAACCGGTATTAAAAGCTCTTGTGTCCTTGGACGACCTCGGTATTTTGCCAACACTATACTATGCTCACGATGGGTGCACTTGCCCATATGTGTGTTTGGTGTTAGTAAAATATCGTGTTTTATAAATTTAAAACTTGACTAACGTGTAAAAAGGGCTTAAAATATACTTAAAAATATATACACATTCGCACACATCAAGTTTTTGGCGCCGTTGCCGGGGACAGAAGGATTTTAAGAAAGCTTAAAATCGACGGCCTAATCAGTTTTTTCCAAATCTTCTTAAACGCGCGCATTTTTTTTCCGGCTTTTTAGATAGATTTGCATCTACAGTAGCCCGAACACGGGGCCGTGCTCACTGAACACGGCCCGTGCTCAAAGAAATCAGTAACTTTAATTAAAACGCCCAGATACAGATTCTGTACACGGGGCCGTGTCTAGCCTCTGTTTTCGTTTTTATTTTTGTTTTCGGGTCTCGAGACTTGGTTGTAGTCTGCTGAGTGATTCTTATGGATCAATACTCAGGAGGTTACAACTACACCTATGAGGAGGATGATTATAGGGAAAATTATTGCACTAATTGTGGTGACCCGCACTCCGTTCAATATTGTAACTTATTTCAACCATCCACTTCATACACCTACTATGAGGAGCCCAGGTACGAGCCATCAACTTCATACACATCCTATGAAGACCAAAGGTATGAACCTTCTCTCTCATACTCATATTTTGATGAACCAAGGTATGAGCCTTCATACTCATACTTTGAGGAACCAAGATATGAGCCACCACCTTCATATGCTTATTATGAGGAACCATTGCGTGAACAACCCACCTCATATGAGTATTATGAAGAACAAAATTACGACCCTTATCCATCATATACTTACAATGAAGAACAATGGTGTGAACCATCTACTTCATATGGGTATTATGAGGAACAAAGGATCGAACAATCGGATTCGAGCTTTGAAAATCCCGATCCTTACTCTATCACCGAAGTAACCGATAGGATATTAGAACAAAAAAAGAATCTCGCGCAAGGGAAGAAGATTCCCGCGCAAGAGAAGAATTGAATAAAAAAGAGATAGTTGAAAGTGTAAAAATGGAAGAACAACTAAGTGAAAAACCGACACATGAGTCAAACAACGAAAAAGGTGAGTCCGTCAACATTCAAGAAGAGTCAAATTTTGAAGAAATTAATCTCTTGTCACCATCTTTTGAAAATCATTGTTTAATTCCCACTCATGCTAAGTTTTTAAAAGAGTTAAACACTAACACTAAAATTGACGAAATGGTAAGCATTAAGTTAACTAATGATCAAACCTCGCTAATAAAAGAAGACTCATTTGAAATCAACATTACACCGGTTCCATTTTTTTTTTCAAAATTCATTTATTAGTAATGTCACAATTGATAAAGATCTTTGTGTTAACATAATGCCCAACTACATTTTCGAAAAATTAAGTATTAGTGATTTTTCTCCACTTCAAATACCCATTTTTCTATCCAATCGGAAAGTAATAAAATCAATTGGTGTAGTTGAGGATGTCTTGGTTCAAACAAATCAAATGGTAATCCCAACCGACTTTGTCATCCTCGATGACGCTCCTCTGGTGTTGGGACGACTCTTTGTAAAAACCCATGAAGCTCTGAAAAACCGGAAGTATAACAATCTATCTATTCAATTAGGGGCATTTAAAAAGAGTGTCGATCTTGAGCGGTCAATGAAATATCCATTCGGCAATAATGACCCCCTAATTGAAGATGAAGATGAACCACCCGATACAAATAAGGAGTCTCCTAAAGACCCACCTCTTGAGCTCAAAGAACTTCCAAAAGGTTTGGAATATGCTTTTCTAGACAAAGATGGTAAATCACATGTAATTATTTCGTCTAAATTAAGTAGTTTAGAAAAAGAAAAATTAATTAATCTTTTGAAAAAACACAAAAATGCGATCGCTTGGAAGCTTGTAGATATTAAAGGAATAAGCCCTTCCATGTGCACGCACAAAATTTTAATGAATGATGACTACAAATCGGTAATACAACCACAACGTCGAGTAAATCCAAATGTTCAAGAAGTGGTTAAAAACGAAGTCATCAAATTACTTGACGCCGGACTTATTTATCCTATCTCCGATAGTCCTTGGGTAAGTCCCGTCCAAGTAGTTCCAAAGAAAGGAGGTATGACGGTAATAACTAACGAAAAGAATGAATTAATACCAACGAGAACTGTCACAGGATGGAGAGTATGTATAGATTATAGATGATTAAATGAAGCAACGAGGAAAGATCACTTTCCTTTGCCCTTTATTGATCAAATGTTAGAAAGATTATCCGGTCATAAATTTTACTGTTTCTTGGATGGTTTTTCAGGTTACTTTCAAATCCCGATAGCACCCGAAGACCAAGAAAAGACAACCTTCACATGTCCCTATGGAACTTTTGCTTATCGACGCATGCCATTCGGTCTATGTAATGCCCCCGCAACCTTCCAACGTTGCATGGTAGCCATCTTCCATGACATGATAGAAAAGACAATGGAAGTCTTCATAGACGACTTTTCTATCTTTGGGGATTCATACGACCAATGCCTCGATAACCTTGAACGAATGCTATCCCGATGTGAGGAAACTAACCCCGCCCAACTGGGAA
This sequence comes from Helianthus tuberosus, assembly GCA_030545235.1. Taxonomy (NCBI): domain Eukaryota; kingdom Viridiplantae; phylum Streptophyta; class Magnoliopsida; order Asterales; family Asteraceae; genus Helianthus; species Helianthus tuberosus. The sequence goes on from JARYGA010012077.1 coordinate 108,841, forward strand.
AAATGCCATTTCATGGTAACGGAGGGAATAGTACTTGGTCACAAAATCTCAAGCAAAGGAATGGAGGTCGATTGAGCAAAAATAGACACTATTTCTCGATTACCACCCCCATCCTCCGATAGAGCAATCAGAAGTTTCCTAGGGCATGCCGGATTTTATAGGCGGTTTATCAAGGACTTTTCTAAAATTTCAAGGCCTCTAACAAAATTACTTGAAAAAGATGCCCCTTTCATCTTTGACAAGGATTGCAATCAAGCATTTCTAACCCTAAAGGAAATGCTAGTCAATGCACCTATCATGATAGCGCCTGATTGGAAATTCCCTTTCGAAATCATGTGTGATGCAAGTGACTTTGCAGTTGGAGCTGTCTTGGGACAAAGAAAAGAAAAGCATTTTCACCCAATTTATTATGCTAGTAAAACACTTAACGATGCACAAGAAAATTACACAACAACTGAAAAAGAATTACTAGCTGTGGTATTTGCTTTTGATAAATTTCGTTCTTATCTTGTTCTTTCTAAAACAATAGTCTATACAGATCATGCAGCCATACGATATCTCTTCAAAAAGCAGGACGCCAAACCACGTTTGATTCGGTGGATTCTACTCCTCCAAGAATTTGATATTGAAATCGAAGACAAAAGAGGAGCAGAAAACCGCAACGGATCATCTTTCACGCCTTGAAGACCCAGCTTTGGAGGCAACCATGGACGAGCAAATCAACGAGAAATTTCCAACGAAGTCCCTAGAAATGGTGGAGTACAGAGAAGAACCATGGTACGCCGACTATGCTAACTACCTAGCTAGCGGAATAGTCGCAAAAGGGTGGCCACATCACCAGAGAAAGAAATTCTTTTTTGATGTAAAACATTATTTTTGGAAAGATCCGTATCTTTTCAAAATGTGTGGCGACCAACTCATCCGACGATGCGTACATGGCAGCGAAGCACGAAGAATTCTCCGCCATTGTCATGAAGCTCCATATGGAGGACATCATGGTGCCGCTAGTACCGCACGAAAGGTATTTGATTCAGGGTTTTATTGGCCAACCATTTACAAAGACGCCCACAGTCTTGTCAAGACATGTGATGCTTGCCAAAGAACAGGTAATATTTCTTCCAAAAACGAAATGCCCCAAAATGGCATTCTTGTTTGTGAAATTTTTGATGTGTGGGGACTCGACTTTATGGGACATTTCCCACTGTCAAAAGGAAACAAATATATACTTGTGGCAGTAGATTACTTGTCTAAATGGGCCGAGGCCGAGGCACTTCCAACAAATGATGGAAGAGTCGTGGTAAGATTTCTGAAAAATTATTCTCTCGTTTTGGAACAACTAAAGCATTAATAAGTGATAGAGGTACCCATTTTTGCAACCATCAACTTGAAATTTTTTTAACAAGATATGGGGTCTATCACCGGGTCTCAACAACATATCACCCTCAAACAAACGGACAAGCCGAATCGACTAATAGAGGTTTAAAACGAATACTTGAAAAAACCGTAGGGTTAAATAAAAAGGAATGGGCCGATAAATTGGATGCTGCTTTATGGGCTTTTCGAACTGCTTATAAAACAACCATAGGTACAACCCCATATAAGCTCGTCTATGGAAAAAGCTATCATTTGCCAGTAGAAATTGCACACAAAGCCTACTGGGCAATTAAAAATGTAAACTTAGATTTAGAATTTGCTGGTAGAAATCGATTTTGTTAATTAAATGAATTAGACGAACTTAGGAATTATGCATACTCAAACTCCGAAATTTGTAAGGAAAGAATGAAAAACATACATGATAAACACATTAAACCTAATGAATTTCGAGTAGGAGATCAAGTTCTTTTGTTTAATTCTCGACTTCGATTGTTTCCTGGTAAATTAAAGTCTAGGTGGTCAGGACCCTTTTCCATCACCCATATTTTCCCACACGGTGTAGTAGAAATTAAATCTCGGAATGCCCTTCCATTCAAAGTCAATGGCCAACGGCTGAAACTCTATCAAGGATTCATTGAGGATGAAGAGGAAGAAATCTCGCTTCAAACAGTTGAAGAATAAAAGCATCAACATCATACCTGGTAAGTTACGAACAAACGGGTTGACATCTAAATCGGTAAGTCTTCTAACCAGATTTTTTGGGAAACAAGGGGCACTCACACGAGCACTTAAAAAAAATTTAAAACTTTGCTCGGCACGAGGCCGTGTCCGCGCAACTGTCGGGATAAAACCCCTTTTCAAAATAGTTTATTCATTTCCACACGCCCCGTTTCCCCAAAAACGCTCTGGTTCAGGTGATTTTGCTGCAGAATTTCGACGTCTCCTCTACTTCTAACAACACCAAGGTATGATTCTATCATCATTAGTAGTTAGATTAAGCATTTGCATGTAGTTAAAACATCAAAAATTTGGGGAAAAATCTAGGGTTCTTGAACTTCATCCGGATCGAACCTCAAATTTTTGCATAAATCTGTTAACATTAGTTTAGATTCATGTTATAGGAAGTAAATCCACTTGTATTGTTTATAGATTTTCCTGATTTCTCACAAAAACCACAAACCCTTGTTTTTGAACCGAAAAAGATAAAATTGAAGGGGTTAACGGTTTGTTTTGGGAAAAACGGCACTTGGGGTTTCATTTTCGGGGAAAACCGCCCCTACTGGACCAAAAATTTTCGAGTTTTCAGGACCGGGTCGAAAAATGTGATTTTTGGTAAACAGACGCCTGGACACGGGGCCGTGCTCGCTGAGCACGGGGGCGTGTCCAGCTGTTTTCTGATCAACATGGGGCGTGTCTGCTGAACATGGGGTCGTGTTCAGCCGACTGTTTTTAGTTTTTTCCAAAAAATTATTTGTTTCATGCTAATTGTTTGGTGTATTCTTTCAGATGTCCAAGAAATTCACACGGTTCAATGAAAATGAGTTGGATGCTAGGGCAAGATACGATGTGCTTCGAACCAGACTGGAAGAATACCCAAGATAAGTGTGCATGGATCTTTTGGCAATGGTGAACCAACTTGACCGGTTTAACAACCTCGTTACCGACCCACTAAGAGCTGCCCTAACCACTCGACTTCGCTCAGTCCACGAGTACAATCTGGAATTCTATAGCACCTTCATGTTCAATTCAAGATGTGACCCTTTTGATAATGATGGAGTGGAATTCCGATGTGGTGGGACTAAGTACTCAATTTCGATGGCACAGTTTGGGTCGATAGTTGGGTTGTATGCAGAGGAAGATGCAGGTAATGAAGAGGACACCGGAGGAGTGCGAGAGTTGGATGAAAACGAGCGCCAAGCCGCTTGGGCTCAAATAGGAGAAGGGCACTACAACCCGAGCAGCACTAAGAGCACTAAGTTGAGGGACCCACTTTACCGTTACATCGATAGGGTCCTCACTTACTCTCTTAGCCAAAGGCATGACAGTAGTGGCGCTGTTGGGTTGAGAGATTTGGTGGTCCTTCATTGCATTCACACCCGCAGACACCTCCTGCTCCGCAACATGCATTGGAACTGGCTTGCTACTCCACCAACCCCTATCTTCTTCGGGGGGTGGATTTACCGTCTCTTCAAGCATTTCGTGAACATGCCTAGGTCTTTCCAAAAGAGCCCATGGTCGGGAAGAGTAGATGTACATATCTGCCGCTCCATGAACCTGATTTATGAAGCCGAAGATGGACGGTTAGCTTCCAAAGAGTCCAGGGGCATGCATGGAACCCGCAAGAGGCACTCGTCCTTCACGCTCCATAGTTTCAACAACCTCCTCAGTACCAGTACCAGCCTCATGGTGATCCGGGCCAATCCTCCTCATAAGGAGGTGGTTATCCTAATTTTCAAAGCTTACATGACTTATTGCAGGAAAACCTCATGTGCACCAGGAACACCTATAACATGGCGAGCAACACGTACACCAGGGTCAGAGCGATTGAGAGAAACATCTCTGACATTCAGGATGACATTGGGAACATCCGGGAGTACATGGCGGGGCACGGAGGAGGAGGTGATGACGATGAGGACGAGGATATGGACTAGGCGGGAGGAGTGGAGGCAGGAGCAGCTGGTTGGTGATCCCACATGTTAACCCTTTTCTTTTGGACAATTTCTGGCCTGCGTGCCGTGTGTTGAACAATTTACTTCCTTTAACTCTTTTTATTTTCTGCATTTTCTTTTCTTTTTAACTTGATGATGTGGATGTTTGAACTATGGTAATTTAGGATGCTTGTTATGGTTTGGTGTAGTGTTTATTGAAAAAACAGGTACACACGAGGCTTAGAGTATTAAATAGTAGTGCTACTAAAGCCGGAGCAGAAAAAACGAAGCCAGAAACCTGTTTTTCACCTTTGCAGATTGTCTACACGGGGTCGTGCCCAGCAGGCACGCCCCCGTGCCCATTGCCCAGACCTGCTGTTTGTTTAAAATCTGCAGATTTAAGCCAGACACGGGGTCGTGTTCAGCCAACACACCCCCGTGTCCAACTTCTGTAAGTTTTCGTTACTGGCACTCTGACCACGGGGTCGTGTCCATCCGACACGGGACCGTGTCCAGACGCCCAGTAACATAAATTTTTGTTTTTTCACACCTTTTTACACATTCAATCAACCTAAAAACTTATTTTTGGGACATATTGAGGACAATGTGTAATTTAAGTGTGGGGGGGGGGGGGATGCTAAAACTTTGAAACCTGCAAGTCCTAATTACAAGCCTTACACATAACTATATTGGAACCGCTAATCACCCCAAATTTTTTCAAAATTTTTCAATTTTTTTACTTGTCTAGGTTTAACTTGGGAATTTCAAGTTCTAAAAAGGTTATATTTTTACAAATTTACAACCGATAGCGTCGTGATAAAAAGAACCAACATAAGGAAATTATGAAACGGCATGACAAGCTTAGTTAAAATTTGATTATATATACTTGATCACATAAAAACCCATTCCCACAAAAAGTGAGTTTTGAGCCTTTATTGAGCATACAAATACATATCTTTAAACTAAATGCTCATTTTTCGTTTCTTGTGTGAATAGCCGCTTGGTTCTTACAACTCTAGAACTTGCCATGAAGATACATTCCCGGTCCTTACCAACTTAAACCCAAGTAAGTAAATGACGGAGGCATTAGGACTAACCATTTTATTTCTACACCATTATTTTTCTTTTTTTTACCACCTACCCAAAATCCCCCTAGTTAACCCCTTTGAGCCTAAACCTTTTCATTTCATTACCCAACACAAACACCCTTTCACCCACTAAAACCCTGTTTATTTTTAACCCTTTGTTTTAGTAACAAGCTCGGTTTTTCGTATGACTTTTCCAAAACTATATATATATATATATATTTGTATGATGAAGCAAAAAGAAATAAACAAACAAGTTTATCAAAAATAACTTTGTTTGAATAATGGCTTCATCAAAATAAAAATAGAAAAAAAAATAAAAAGTCTTACGAAAACCGACGCTTTTTACGCCTTTCGCCCTTTTACTAACCACTAACCCAACCACCTACCTTTAACCCAAGCCTAACCCTTCACCCAAAAAGTCCTCTCGATATTTACAAAGGTGCATAGTTAAAAAGGAGTAGGATTGATTGCTTGGCAAGCCTATTGTAGGAGTAAGTTCCATGCCGCTCTCGAGTGATTCCCTAAAATACATCTTCGGCCGAGTGTTGAGTGATTCCCCGTGAGGTATGTGAACTTGTATATAAATAGAATTTTAAAAAGGCATGTTATGCCCTAATAAGTAATTTATCTTATGAAATGTTTTAAATAAATCATGACGAATATGATTGTAAATAAATAAAAATAATCTTAATAAAGAATCTTGGAAATCCCGACACTCTATGACAAGCCCAAAAACCTTCTCTTCTACCCATTTCATTTGGGAGTGTAAAGCCACATTATAAAGTGTTTTGCTTGAGGACAAGCAAAGATTCAAGTGTGGGGGTATTTGATGTGTGCAAAATGCAACATATAAAGTACATCAAATGTGGCATAAAACTAACCCTTTTTTAGTACTAATGTTGGAAAAAGTGTGCTTTTGTCTTCCTGTTGTATTTTCAGGATTAAATAAGCTCAAATGAACAAAAGAAGCAAAAAAGGCAGCTAAATCTATCATAAATACAAGAAAAGGAACAAACGTGGCATGCCTGACCCCCCGACAGCATCTTCCCAAGCAAAATCAAGAAGACAGAAGACTGAACACGCCCCGTGCTCAGTGAGCACGGGGGCGTGCCTAAGTGTCAGCAGAAAAGATAAAGCTGTAGAAGCTTCTATCACCCACCACGGGGGCGTGCCCAGTGGACACGGGGCCGTGGTCAACTCTAAGATTCGCAGAATCTGGGGAAATCTTGATAGTACAGATACGCTTCTGCACACGGGGGCGTGCCCAGCGGACACGGGGGCGTGGTCAACTAATGCAGACAAACTGCAATTAATGAAGAAAGAGAAGGAAGGTGGACACGGGGCCGTGCCTGAATATGCATTAATAACTTAATTAATTATCTTTCAATAATCCGACCCTTTAGGATTGTATGCTTGCTGTCTCAAACTACTGGTTTGAGGGTAACGTCACCTTCAAAAGAGGGGCCTACTACAATAACTAAGATAATCTCTTAAAAAGTGCGGAAATATTCAATGGTTACACTAAACACGAGTCGGAGCCAAGTGATTCATCTTGTCTATCTTTTTTTCTTTTATTTTATTTTTCAGCATTTTAGTTAGTTTTTATTTTTCTAGTTTAAAACATTTTTCTAACTTTTTGATTTGATTAGACGTTGAGGATAAACTGGTATTAAAAGCTCTTGTGTCCTTGGACGACCTCGGTATCTTGCCAACACTATACTACGCTCACGATGGGTGCACTTGCCCATATGTGTGTCTGGTGTTAGTAAAGTATCGTGTTTTATAAATTTAAAACTTGACTAACGTATAAAAAGGGCTTAAAATATACTTAAAAATATATAAACACTCGCACACATCAGTGCACTTGCCCATATGTGTGTTTGGTGTTAGTAAAATATCGTATTTTGTAAATTTAAAACTTGACTAACGTGCAAAAAGGGCGAAAAATATACATAAAAACCTATACCACCACATGCGCATCAGGTTTTGTACCAGCTTACTTGCTATTTTTGCTCGCATTCGCTGGACACTATCAATGCACTCCGATTTTTGAAAATGAACGAGTGATTTGGTTGAGATTAGGTATGAAAACCGCAAACTCTCGACTAAATCGCTTTTCCGACCAGCGTTTTTATCTAAAAACAAGAGAATTTGCGTTGAATCAGGAGTGAAATCCGTACTTTAACGCAGATTTTCTTCTCTATTTCATCAAAACAGGAACGAAGCTGTTAAGTCAGGGGTGAAACTCGGACCTTGACGACTTGTTCCATTCTCTATTTTTTTTACAAAACCCTCACCAAAGTCTCGACGGACTCCAACGACTTGAAGTCACATTGTAACTGGAAGGATGCGTGCCATTCGCCCAAATCAAGGCGAGAGCACAGTCCCGAAGGCCAAAGTGTGTACCAGAAGTCCTTGCGAATAGTTGAATCACTTTGGATAGTCGACGTCTATCGAGCCTTAGACAATTTCTCTCTCGATTTTATGTATGTCGATTCTGGAGTTCGCCGCTGCTAACTCTGATAATTCGTCGCTTTTATGTGGATTTTATGTGCTGTGATTTTAACTGTTTATGTGTTTCGATTTTTGGTGATTTATACGTTTTTCGCTCTCGCTTTGATCAACACACACAACTAGCACTGCACATCTATCTAAATACTCAAACAAATCGCTACTACTTGTGGATGATCGTATGCTATGTCACTCGCTTATGATACGCTACTCGCTGTGTACTCGCTAATCGCAATCGCTATTCTCGAATTCGCGGACTTTGAACGATAGGTAATTGTGTGTGACCAGGATAAGTGAATACGTGCAAAATATAGGATGGTTTCTGTGTTCTGACTGCCTTATGTTCTTCTGTGTCTTACATATTTACATGCTTATGTGATTATGTGTTTATGTGAATGATTGTGTTCCTGAGCTTTAGTAGTAGTACGTGTGAGGTGAGATTTGATTATATAGCATTTTGAATCCTATGGCGCTGTCTATTGCAGACAATGTCGTCATTTGGATCATTCCACTCCCACTCCGCACGTCGCAATCACGAGGATAAGCGCATCGTTGCCAAGCAAATGGCGAAAGTCATACCGCAAATTGTTAGCGAGTTGAACGAAAACGCTAGCAAGTCTTCTGAAGAGTCTAGGACTGATGCTCCTAAAGCTGCTTTTAGCTTCAAACAGTTCAAAGCCTGCAGCCCAAAAGAATTCACCGGCGAAGATGGGCCTACGGCCATGTTTCAATGGTTTGATTCGATCGAGGTCACCCTACGCCAGAATGGCTGTCTTGATAATCTCTGTACTCTTAACGCAACTGGCATCTTCCAATCCCGAGCCTTAGATTGGTGGACGGCCGAGAGAAACAAACGCGGAAATGATGCGGCTTACGGGTTGACGTGGGATGAGTTGAAGGACGTTATGATGTAAGAGTTTTGCCCTCCCCACGAGCGCCAAAAGCTGGAGGACGAATTCTGGCATATCAAGCAGAAAGATGGGGACAACGCTGGTTTGACTGCTCGCTTCAAGTAGCTAAGCATAATCTTTCCGAGTTAAGTTACTACGCCCGAAATCACCATCAAGAAGTATATCCGTGCTCTTTCGGATTGCGTGGCTGATTTCGTTCAAGCTGCAAAGACGACAACAATCTAGGAAACCTTTTTACTCGCTGTTGAGATCAACGATAAGCGAGTCAAGTCTGGTTACTGGGATAAAGCCTCCAAGAATCTGCATCAAGCTACCACTGCTGCAAACGCTGAAACCGCCACCGCTCCACAGTCTTCAAAGTCCTCTCGTCGCAAGGGGAAGAACAACAACAACACTAGCAAAAATTGCGCTGTCACCGCTGCCTCTCCTCTTCAAGCAGTACCTGCCCCACCGCAGCCTCAACACCGCCAAGTAGCGGCACCGGTCACCAACGCACCATCAGCCAAGCGTGCATATAGTGGTCCTCACCCGGCTTGCCCTACTTGTACCTATCACCACCTAGTGGGAATCGCTTGCAGATACTGTGTGCACTGTAGTATGTACGGCCACTTCACCGCCAACTGCCGTACAAGACCACATCAAGCTCCAACTCCAGCTCCTGCTCAACAAGCTCTACTTCCTGCCCCTCAAGGCCAACAAGCAACTCCTGCACCCGCGATCCATGCTAGAGCTTGCTTTACGTGTGGTGATCCCAACCACTTCGCAAACATGTGCCCGAATCGAGTAGTGAAGCAAGAGCCACAACAGCAGCAGCCCCAGCAACAGCAACAGCAGTAGCAACAACAGCCAGCAGCCCGCAGACGTACTTTCAACATCAATGTCCGTCAGGCTCAAGCCGATAACAACGTGGTCAATGGTACGTTCCTTGTGAATGGTATATATGCTTCGTGTTTATTTGATACTGGAGCCGATAACTGTTTTGTATCGTTTGAATTCGAAAAGCTTCTTAATCGTAAGCGCGCTCATCTCCCCTCGATGTTCGATGTTGAAGTTTCCACCGGAAGAACCGTCGCTGTCAATTTTGTTCTCCGTGATTGTACTCTCGAACTCAACAATCATGTCTTTCCTATCGATCTTATTCCGATGCAGCTCGGTAGTTTTGACGTCATAGTAGGCATGGATTTTCTTCGTGAGAATCATGCTGAAGTTGTTTGCTTCAATAAAATGATCCGCTTCTCGCTCGCTAATGGTGATCAACTTTGTGTGTATGGCGAAACTCCCTCGAAAGGTCTCAAACTCATGTCGTGTACCCAAGCTAGCAAGTATCTCCGCAAGGAATACAGGGCTTTCTTGGCAAACATTGTAGTAGCGGAGAAGGAAAAGAAAGGAAATACAGGAGTGAACGATGTTCCCGTTGTTTGTGAATTCCCCAACGTGTTTCCTGACGAGCTTCCTGGATTACCTCCAAGTCGTGATATCGACTTTCATATCGACCTCATTCCTAGAGCCAATCCTGTTGCTAGAGCTCCTTATCAACTCGCTCCATCCGAAATGCGCGAACTCTCGAGTCAGCTCGAGGAATCGCTTGATAAAGGCTTCATTCGCCATAGCACCTCTCCTTGGGGAGCACCAGTCCTTTTCGTCAAAAAGAAGGATGGGTCGTTCCGGATGTGCATCGACTATAGGGAGTTGAATAAGCTGAAAATCAAGAATTGCTATCCCCTGCCTCGAATCGATGATTTGTTTGATCAGTTACAAGGTGCTACGTGTTTCTCAAAGATCGATCTACGCTCAGGCTATCACCAGTTACGTATTCAAGAAGAGGATATACACAAACCGCTTTTCGCACCCGTTATGGCCACTATGAGTTCGTTGTTATGTCTTTTGGTTTAACCAACACACCCGCGGTTTTTATGGATCTGATGAATCGTGTGTGTAAACCATTTCTTGACCGCTTCGTCATCGTGTTCATCGATATCCTTATCTATTCCAAGACAAAAACCGAACACGTTCAACATCTACGTTTGGTTCTTGAGCTACTCCAGGGGAATCGACTCTGTGCCAAGTTCTCCAAGTGCGAATTTTGGCTGGAGGAGGTTCAATTCCTCGGTCATATTGTTAATAGTCAAGGTATTCACGTTGACCCCGCGAAGATCAAAGTTGTTAAGAGTTGGGTTACACCTAAGAACCCGTCTAAAGTCCGTTCTTTTCTCAAACTAGCGGGCTATTATCGTTGATTTATCGAAGGATTCTCTAAAATCGCCGTGCCGCTTACTTCTCTCACGCACAAAGACAACCCTTTTTTTGGGGAACTGGACAAGAGACTGCCTTTCAAACTCTCAAGCATATGCTCTGCAATGCTCCCGTTCTCGCTTTACCTGACGGAAGCGATGACTTCATTGTCTATTGCGATGCCTCGAACCTTGGTCTTGGTTGTGTTCTCATGCAACGGGACAAGGTTATCGCTTACGCATCTCGTCAGCTCAAGATCCACAAGAAGAACTATACAACCCACGACCTCGAACTAGGCGCAGTTGTTTTTGCGTTGAAGATTTGGCGACACTACCTTTATGGTACCAAGTGTACGATCTTCACCGATCATAAGAGCCTGCAGCACATCCTCAGCCAAAAAGAACTGAATATGCGTCAACGCCGATGGGTAGAACTTCTCAACGATTACGACTGTGAGATTCGTTATCATCCTGGCAAAGCAAATGTCGTTGCCGACGCCCTCAGCAGACAAAGCTATTTGTATACCGCTCGTAATGTTCAAGCCCAGCATCATCTCAAAACTCTCATCCGCGAAGCCCAACATGCTTGTTTCACCGAACGCACTTTGAAGAAGGAAAGGATTCCCAACGATGGAGCCCAGCTAGTGAATAAGTTGAATGGGATATTCCATTATCTGGACCGCATTTGGATCCCTAAGCGGGCCAACTTACGACAGATTCTGATGGATGAAGCCCACAAGTCTCGATATTCTATTCATCCTGGTGCCGACAAAATGTACCAGGACCTTCGCTACAAGTACTGGTGGCAGGGCATGAAGAAAGATATCGCTCTCTATGTTTCAAAGTGCCTGACTTGCTCGAAAGTCAAGGCCGAGCACCAAAGACCCTCTGGCTTACTCATCCAACCCGAGATTCCCATGTGGAAATGGGAGAGTATAGCTATAGACTTCATAACGAAACTTCCGCGCACGCCATCAAGTCACGACAGCATCTGGGTTGTCGTTGACCGTTTGACTAAATCTGCTCATTTTCTGCCAATACGAGAAGACAACAGATAGAAAAATTAGCTCGAATCTACACCGATGAGATCATTTGTCGACATAGGACGCCTCGCGACATCATCTCTGACCGCGATGGTCGGTTTACCTCGCGTCTTTGGGAAACGTTTCAATCCGCTCTCGGTACTACGCTTAATCTGAGTACCCCTTTCTGATATGCGTGTGGTGGTATAGATTTTTATGTATATTTTTCGCCCTTTTTACACGTTAGTCAAGTTTTAAATTTATAAAACACGATATTCTACTAACACCAAACACACATACGGGCAAGATACCGAGGTCGTCGTGAGCGTAGTATAGTGTTGGCAAGATACCGAGGTCGTCCAAGGACACAAGAGCTTTTAGTACCGGTTTATCCTCAACGTCTAATCAAATCAAAAGTTTAGAAAAAGGGTTTAAACTAGAAAATAAAAACTAAAAATGCTAAAAATAAAAATAAAAATACAAACAGATAGACAAGGTGAATCACTTGGATCCGACTCGAATTTAGTGTAACCTTTAATTATTTTCGCACTTTTGCACTTTTTAAGAGATTGTCTTAGTTATAGTAGTAGGCCCCGCTTTTGAAGGTAACGTTACCCTCAACCTAGTAGTTTGAGTCAGCAAGGATACAATCCTAAAGGGTTGGATTATTGAAAGATAATTAATTTAGTTATTAATGCGTAATGTGGTAGGCCCCTCTTTTGAAGGTGACGTTACCCTCGGCTAAGTAGTTTGAGTCAGCAAGGATACAATCCTAAATAGCCCGGTTAAAGTTTTAATAGTAGTTTACATATGAGGGGATCAAGGAGTTCGGACCCCCGCCATCCAATACCAGTGGGTATTGAAGGAGGTCTTACTAAAGTTGACACAGGTCCTTGCAGGATCTATACACTGAACAAGGCAAGACTCTTACCAAACCATTCCCTTAACCCCCGACCAGGTAGCCAACATATCTCCATATAGACCGTGGAGATATGAATGGTGAAAATCTTTTATTTTATATAGACAGTAAAATAATGCCAAGACACCACGGACAAATGATAAGGAAGACTCACCTTCAACATTAGAAACTAGTTATTAAAGTCATTAATACATAACCAAATAAAAAGTGCGAAAAGATTAAAAATAAAATGTATTACACTAGACACTTGTCTTTACCAAGTGATGTAAGAGACTTAGGCAAACATGGCCTTTCATTGTCAAGAACTCTTACGATCAATCTTCGATCCCGAGACTACTCACACACTCTACAATGGAAGACAAAAACACATTTTTTTCCAACATTAGTACTAAAAAAGGGTTAGTTTTATACCACAATTGATGTAATTTATATGTTGCATTTTGCACACATCAAATACCCCCACACTTGAATCTTTGCTTGTCCTCAAGCAAAACTCTTTATAATGTGGCTTTACACTCCCAAATGGAATGGGTAGAAGAGAAGGTTTTCGGGATTGTCATAGAGTGTCGGGATTCCAAGATTCTTCATTAGGTTTTATTTTTATTTTATTTACAATCCTATTCGTCATGATTTATTTAAAACATTACATAAGATAAATTACTTATTAGGGCATAACATGCCTTTTTAAAATTCCATTTATATACAAGTTCACATACCTCACGGGGGATCACTCAACACTCGTCCGAAAAAAGTATTTTTGTGAAACACTCGAGAGCGGCATGGAACTTACTTCTCCCAAAAGCTTGCCAAGCAATCAATCCTCCTCCTATTTAACTATATACCTTTGTAAACATCAAGAGGACTTTTGGGGTAGGGTTAGGCTTGGGTTAAAGGTAGGTGGTTTGGTTAGTGGTTAGTAGAAAAGGGCGAAAGGCGTAAAAAGCTTCGGTTTTCGTAAGACTTTTTATTTTTATGATTTTTTTATTCCAATGAAGCAATTTTTCAAACAAAGTTCTCTTTGATAAACTTGTTTGTTTATTTCTTTTGGCTTCATCATCATCATTTCTCTTTTTTTTTTTTTTTTTTTTTTGATAAGGAAGTTATAAGAAAAACCGTGCTTTGTTACTAAAATAAAGGGTTTAAAATGAAAAAGGTTTTTTTGTGGGTAAAAAGGGTGTTTGTTTTGGGTTAAGAAATGAAAAGGTTTAGGCTTAAAGGGGTTAACTAGGGGGATTTTGGGTAGGTGGTAAAAAAAAAGAAAAATAATGGTGTTGAAATAAAAAGGGTTAGTCCTAATGCCTCCATCATTTACTTACTTGGTTTTAAGTTGGTAAGGACCGGGAATGTATCGTCATGGCAAGTTCTAGAGTCGTAAGAACCAAGCGGCTATTCACACAAGAAACGAAAAATGAGCATTTAGTTTAAAGATGTGTATTTGTATGCTCAATAAAGACTCAAAACTCACTTTTTGTGGGAATGGGTTTTTATGTGATCAAGTATATATAATCAAATTTTAACTAGATTTGTCATGCCGTTTCATAATTTTCTTATGTTGGTTCTTTTTATCACGACGCTATCGGTTGAAAATTTGTAAAAATATAACCTTTTTAGAACTTGTAATTCCCGAATTAAACCAAGACAAGTAAAAAAAATGAAAAGTTTTTGAAAAAATTTGGGGTGTTTAGCGGTTCCAATAGAGTTTTGTGTAAGGCTTGTAATTAGGACTTGCAAGATTCAAGGTTTTAGCATCCCCCCCCCCCACACTTAAATTACACATTGTCCTCAATGTGTCCCAAAAATAAGTTTTTAGGTTGATTGAATGTGTAAAAGTGTGTTTAAAAACAAATTTTAATGTTACTGGGCATTTGGACACGGCCTCGTGTTGGATGAGCACGGCCCCGTGGTCAGATTGCCAGTAACGATAACTTATAGAAGGTGGACACGGGGGCGTGTTGGATGAGCACGACCCCGTGTCTGGCAAAAATCTGCATAATTTAGACAAACAGCAGGTCTAGGGCAATGGGCACGGGGGCGTGTTGGCTGAACACGACCCCGTGTGGATAAACTGCAAAGGTGTAAAACAGGTTTCTGGCTTTGGTTTTCCTGTCCCAGCTTTAGTAGCACTAATGTTTAGTGCTCTAAGCCTCGTATGTACTTGTTTAACTAATAAATACCACACCAATTATAACAAACAACCTAAATTACCAAAGTTAATAATCCACATCACAAGCTAAAAAGAAAAAGAAAATGCAAGAAATTAAAAAGAGTTAAAGAAAGTAAATTGTTTAACAAACGGCACGCAGGCCGGAAATTGTTTGTGAGAAAAGGGGGGTTAACCTGATAGACCTCCAACCATGAATCGCTACCTCCACTCCTCTTGTACAATCCATATCCTCGTCTTCATCATCATCGTCTCCTCCGTGCCCCGCCATGTACTCCCGGATGTTCCCGATATCATCCTGTATATCGAAGATGTTTCTGTCTATCGCTCCGACCCGGGTATATGTGTTGCTAGCCATATTGTAGGTGTTCCTGGTGCACATGAGGTTTTCCTGCAATAAATCATGTAAGCTTTGAAAATTAGGAAAACCGCCTCCTTGTGAGGAGGATTGACCCGGATCACCGTGGTGCTGGTAACGGTACTAAGGAGGAGGTTGGATAGGTGGAGCGTGTAAGACGAGTGCTTCTTGCGGGTTCCATGCATGCCCTTGAACCATTTGGAATCTTATCGTCCCGTCATCTGCTTCATGAATCAGGTTCATGGAGCGGCAAATGACCATGTCTACTCTCCCCGACCATGGCCCTTTGTGGAAAGACCTTGGCATGTTCACGAAATGTTTGAAGAGGCGGTATATCCACCCTCCAAAGAAGATAGGAGTCAGGGGAGTAGCGAGCTGGTTCCAGTGCATGTTTCGGAGCAGGAGGTATGGAACATCAAGGTTGACCTGGTTGTGGATGCAATGAAGGACTAGTAGATCCCGTAAACCTACAACACCGCTGCTGTCGTGCCTCTGACTAAGAGAGTAGGTGAGGACACTGTGGATGTAGCGGTAAAGAGGGTCTCTCAAGAGGGTACTCTTAGTTCGGCTTGGATTGTAGTGCCCTTCTCCTATTTGAGCCCAAGCAGCTTGGCGGTCACTTTCCTTGATCTCGCGGAGACCGCCAGTGTTTTCCTTATCCCCAGCATCTTCTTCCGAGTACAACCCCACCAAAGCCCCAAATTGAGCAATTGAGATTCGGTATGTGGTTCCTCCACAACGAAACTCCAACCCTTCATTGTCAAATGGCTTGGCCCTTGTGTTGAATACGAGTGTGCTGTAGAACTCCATCTTGTATTCATGCACAGAGTGAAGCCGAGTGCAAAGGGCAGCTCGTAACGGGCCGGTGACAATAGTATTGAATCGATCCAGTTGGTCCACTGCTTCAAGGGTGTTTATGCAAACTTGTCTAGGGTTCTCCTCGGGCCTAGTCCTTAATACATTATAACGAGCTTGAGCCACCATCTCGCTAGCATTGAATCGGGTGAATTTCTTGGCCATCTGAAAGAAAACACCAAAATATTAGCAAGAAACAGTGAAAAAATCGGAGAAAACAGAAAACAGTCGACTGAACACGCCCCCGTGTTCAGCGGACACGCCCCGAGTTGGACTGACTTTGGTTGGACACGCCCCCGTGCTCAGCGAGCACGACCCCGTGTCCAGGCGTTTGTTTACCAAAATTCCCATTTTTCGACCCGGTCCCGAAAACTTGAAAATTTTTGGTCCAGTAGGTGCGGTTTTCCCCAAAAATGAAACCCCAAGTGCCGTTTTTCTCAAAACAAACCGTTTACCCCTTCAATTTTATCTTTTTCGGTTCAAAAACAAGGGTTTGAGGTTTTTGTGAGAAATCGGGCGAATCTACAAACAACATAAGTTGATTTACTTCCTATAACATATATCTAAACTAATGCTAACAGATTTATGCAAAAATTTGAGGTTCGATCCGGTTCAAGTTGAAGAACCCTAGATTTTTCCCCAAATCTTGATGGTAAACTGCATGCAAATGCTTAATCTAACTACTAATAATGATAGAATCATACCTTGATGTTGTTAGAAGTAGAGGAGACGTCGAAATCTTGCAGAAAAATTGCCTGAACCAGAGAGTTTTCGGGGAAACGGGGCGTGTGGAATGAAGAAACTGTGTTGAAAAGGGGGTTTATCCCGACAGTTGCGCGGACACGGCCCTATGGGCGGGCAATTTTTAAATTTTTTTAAGTGCTCGTGTGAGTGCCCTGTTTCCCAAAAACTTGGCTAGAAGACTTACCAATTTAGATGTCAATCCGCTTGTTCGTAACTTACCAGGTATGATGTTGATGCTTTCATTCTTCGACCGTTTGAAGTGAGATCTCTTCCTCCTCATCCTCAATGAATCCTTGATAGAGCTTCAGCCGTTGGCCATTGAATTTGAATGGAATTCCATTCCGAGATTTAATTTCTACTGCACCGTGCGGGAAAATATGGGTGATGGAAAAAGGTCCTGACCACCTAGACTTTAATTTACCAGGGAATAATCGAAGTCGTGAATTAAACAATAGAACTTGATCTCCTACTCGAAATTCATTAGGTTTAATGTGTTTATCATGCAAGTTTTTCATTCTTTCCTTATAAATTTCGGAGTTAGAGTATGCATAATTCCTTAATTCGTCTAATTCATTTAATTGGCAAATTCGATTTTTACCGGCAAATTCTAAATCTAAGTTTACATTTTTAATTGCCCAGTAGACTTTGTGTGCAATTTCTACTGGCAAATGACAACTTTTTCCATAGACGAGCTTATATGGGGTTGTACCTATTGTTGTTTTATAAGCAGTTCGAAAAGCCCATAAAGCGTCATCTAATTTATCGGCCCATTCCTTTTTATTTAACCCTACGGTTTTTTCGAGTATTCGTTTTAAACCTTTATTAGTCACTTCGGCTTGGCCGTTTGTTTAAGGGTGATATGTTTTTGAGACCCGGTGATAGACCCCATATCTTGTTAAAAAAAATTCAAGTTGATGGTTACAAAAATGAGTACCTCTGTCACTTATTAATGCTTTAGGTGTCCCAAAACGAGAGAATAATTTTTTCAGAAATCTTACCACGACTCTTCCATCATTTGTTGGAAGTTCCTCGGCCTCGGCCCATTTAGACAAGTAATCTACCGCCACAAGTATATATTTGTTTCCTTTTGATGATGGGAAGGGTTCCATAAAGTCGAGTCCCTACACATAAAAAATTTCACAAACAAGAATGCCATTTTGTGGCATTTCGTTTTTGGAAGAAATATTACCTGTTCTTTAGCAAGCGTCACATGTCTTGACAAGACTTTGGGCGTCTTTGTAAATTGTTGGCCAATAAAATCCTGAATCGAATACCTTTCATGCGGTACTAGCGGCACCATGATGTCCTCCGTATGGACCTTCATGACAATGGCGGAGAATTCTTCTTGCTTCACTACCATGTACGCATCGGCGGATGAGTTGATCGACACACATTTTGAAAAGATAAGTATCTTCCAAAAAATAATGCTTCACATCAGCAAAGAATTTCTTTCTTTGATGATGTGGCCAACCTTTCGCGACTATACCGCTAGCTAAGTAGTTAGCATAGTCGGTGTACCATGGTTCTTCTCTGTATTCCACCATTTCCAGGGACTCCGTTGGAAATTTTTCATTTATTTGCTCATCCCCGGTTGCCTCCAAAGCTGGGTCTTCTAAGCGCGAAAGATGATCCGCTGCAGTGTTTTCTGCTCCTCTTTTGTCTTTGATTTCAATGTCAAATTCTTGGAGGAGTAGAATCCACCGAATCAAACGTGGTTTAGCATCCTGTTTCTTGAAGAGATATCGAATGGCTGCATGATCTGTAAAGACTATTGTTTTAGAAAGAACAAGATAAGAACGAAATTTATCAAAAGCAAATACCACAGCTAGTAACTGTTTTTCTGTTGTTGTGTAATTTTCTTGTGCATCGTTAAGTGTTTTACTAGCATAATAAATTGGGTGAAAATACTTTTCTTTTCTTTGTCCCAAGACGGCTCCAACTACAAAGTCACTTGCATCACACATGATTTCGAAAGGTAATTTCCAATCAGGCGCTATCATGATAGGTGCATTGACTAGCATTTCTTTCAGTGTTAGAAACGCTTGATTGCAATCCTTGTCAAGGATGAAAGGGGCATCTTTTTCATGTAATTTTGTTAGAGGCCTTGAGATTTTAGAAAAGTCCTTGATAAATCCTCTATAGAATCCGGCATGCCCTAGGAAACTTCTGATAGCTCTAACGGAGGATGGGGGTGGTAATCGAGAAATAATGTCTATTTTTGCTCGATCAACCTCCATTCCTTCTCTTGAGATTTTGTGACCGAGTACTATTCCCTCCATTACCATGAAATGGCATTTTTCCTAGTTAAGGGCGAGGTTAGTTTCCTCACATCGGGATAGCATTCGTTCAAGGTTATCGAGGCATTGGTCGTATGAATCCCCAAAGATAGAAAAGTCATCCATGAAGACTTCCATTGTCTTTTCTATCATGTCATGGAAGATGGCTACCATGCAACGTTGGAAGGTTGCGGGGGCATTACATAGACCGAATGGCATGCGTCGATAAGCAAAAGTTCCATAGGGACATGTAAATGTTGTCTTTTCTTGG